>JANHGB010005587.1:0-23265 GCA_026283785.1 Coracopsis vasa
CTTTTTCTGCCCCCCCCCCCCCCATGTTTGTGGTGATTTACTGTGCATTACTTCTTTCAGGTTTGTCTCCCAGTTTGCTTTTCCATGTGTAATCGGAGACTGTGCTGCTTACAGATGAACTATAAAAGGCCCGAGACATTGGGCATTCCCTGATCAGTTTATTCGTATTCTCCTTCCTTCTAGCAATAGGTTTGGTCAAAAGAAAAACCTATTGTTAGCGAGCCAGAACCAGGTCCATGCCTGAATTGTAGGAATGTGCTTTTAATATTCTTGGACAGCCTACCTCTCAACAAGGATTGTTGGTGTTGGAGCTGCAGAGACTGAATAAACTTCCTGAGAGGAAGCAATTGTAAAATATCCAGGAAGTTATTAGGAAATGCAGACTTCTGCTCCTGTCTGCTAACTCTGTGAAGTGCTCAGGCGTCAGAAGCACCAACCTGCACGCCACAGAGCTTGGAAAAAATGCCCTTTTCTTCAGTAATAGGAAACATTTATAGGCTGATGTTATATCCAGTGCTGGTAGAGCTTGGGCTGTTAAAATGTTTTGCCCACCCTGAGAAGAATGGTTCATGGCAGTTCTTTGCAGTGGCCCATGCCGATAGAATTGGATCCAATTTTCATTGTTTTCCTGTTGATCCAGTTTGATTTGTGAATGCCACCTTGTCAACTTCCCTGTACTTCTGTTTGGGGAAAAGCAGGTTGAATAGAAAGAAAATCAGGGAAGTGTAACAAGAGAGGCAAGCCTGAGAAGGAGCCATAGAAGCAGCTGAATTCCTGTATGTTACCATCTAGCTGGCTAGGGGCCCCCTGGTTTTCCCTAGTTGAACTGAGCCTCATCTGAAAACAGCCCGCCAGTTGCTGCCTGTGTAGTGTTTTCTCTAGTAACACTTATGTCACAGAGTGACATCATATGAGGTTTGTTTGTTATTTCCCCCCTTCCCTGGCTCTCACCTACCAGCCAGGCCTGGTTGGTGTGATGCGGGATGAGAGGCACTGTGCTGCTGCACTGCTCTTGCGGTGGGTGTTATCCTCGCTACATCAGATTGAATTTAAAAGCAAGGAGTGTCTTTCATGTGACTAAATAACGTTTATGGTTTTTCTCTTTTCTTTTTGTGGAGAACTGAACTCTGTGAGGATAAGGACGTTTTTAGATGATTAAAGCTTGTTCTTTGGCTGCTGTAGTAGCTGTGATTTCTTTGGGTTTTGTCCATGTAAATGAGAACTGTCAGCAAGTAGGTATGGACTCTCAGGTGGACTAGTGATTGGTCAGCTAAGTGCAAGTGTTACAGAAGCCAGCCTCTCCTCCTTCCTTATAATGTAGATCACGAGTAGCTTTTTGTAGTATTTGAACAAGGCTGGTTTGAAACTTGAGCACGTTTGAGTTCAGATTTTTCCTCAATCTGATCACACATAGAAACGTCTCTTGAATTTGAGAATGTTCTTGAGGAGAATGGTGAAAATTTGAGAAATTTCTCTAGTTTTCAGGACGTGAAGGAAAAACTTGAACATGTACATTCTGTGGCAGCACTTCTGCTGTTCAGCACAGATGCTCTTAACTTGTTTTACTAAAAGACTCCGGCAGAAGGTTATTGAGGGAGCTGAAATGTACTTTTGAAGCTGCAGAGAGCCACAGTTGTCATGTTAATGTTGTCGTCTGCTTCAGAGTTGTTTCCTGCTGCCCGTTGCTGCTGCACAGACTGTGTACTAAGAATCCTAACCAGATGCTTCATCTTCTCTCTCCTCTCCTTGGAGCTTAGTCCAACTTGATGAGATGCCGCAACACAGAGAGAGCAAAACCTGTGGTGGGCCACATGGAGTAAGACAGATTGACTATCTTTACATGTGGTCAGAGTTAGTTTGGGGATTCTCCTCCTAGAAGCAAATCTGTAGCTACTGTTTGAGGGGATACTATGTCTCTGGTGCACTTGTGCCACGAGATCTGCATTATCCCAGAGGAATGTCGCTGTAGTGATGCTTTACAGATTGAAATTCTGCCTTTATAGCAAGGGCTTTATCCAGTAGTTGCTTTGAAAGTCAGAACAAGTTCACAAGTGGTGCTGGAAGCTGGCCAAGCTGGGGAGAGAAGTTGCACTCAGTTGCCGTTCCTTTGTCACCTTCTGCCTTGGGAGGGAGAGGACAGCTGTGTTTGGTGTTGATTAAAGATTTTCTACAGGTTCAGCTGTAAATGCAGCAAGCTGTAGATAACACCTTCAACAGGAATACAGGAGGGTGCTGTCTGAAGGCAGGGGAAGAAGCTGTCCTAGCCAGCTGCAGGCTGCACTCTTGCTGTTCAGCTCGTCAGGAAGCAACGTGATAGACTTGCATCAGCACGTGTGCTGCATGCCTGTGATCAGTGCTGCTGCTGTGGAGCTACGGGTGTGTGTTCGCAGGTTCAGAGTAGTATTCAGTGTTCCCCTTGCTTTGTTTTGCTTCTGTAACACAAATCTGGGAGGAAGGAGAGAAGTAATTAGTAATTCTGCAAGCAATGTAATGAATAATTCTTCCAATACACTTGTAATTAGCATTGGAGTAGTGTGCAGATTCTCTGATGGTCTGAAAAGTTTGACTCATTCCTCTCGAGAGCAGTAAATCTGCCTTCTTGAGTTGATTGTGGCTTTTAATTAATTTGTGGGACCTCTTTGAAATCACCTCTGTCAAATTTGCTTAAAATTGGCAAATACAGACTCAGGGATTCCTCCAAGTAGGGATTCTCTGTGTGTGTGTCTATATATATGTGTGTGTATATATATACACGCATATATGCACATGTGCAAACCCGGCCTTGTTTACTTAAAAGCAGCTAGAAATGAGAATGGCTGGTGTTTGATGGGCAGAAGGATTTGGGGCTTGTTTGCTGTTTCTATCTCTGACATACAGCTGGTTGTCACTGCTTAGCTAAATTACAGTTTGAGCATGTGTTTTTTGGGTTCTTTAGTAGCTTTGGCCTCTCGGTGGGTTTAGACATTGCAGCAGCTTGCAGAATGAGCTAGCAAAACTCAATTTGTTTTTCCTGTGTGGTAGCTGCCGCGCTTGCTTGAACTGAACTAATTGGGGTGTGATTAAAGTGATTTACTTCTGAAGAGGACAGAAAACTGAGGACATAGTTAATGAACTCTAGAAGGTTGTTTAATGTGTTTCTTTTCCTTCCTTCTGCACATCTTCCTGTGTACACTGGAAACTTTGCAGGACTTGTGGTAAAGTATGTTTGGGCAGCAGCAAATTGAGCAGTAGCCAAACTGAGACCTTCAGGCTCAGCGCTGTGTAAGTAGTACTTAAGCTTGAATGTGCAGCGTTCATCTCGTCCCTCCCTGCCGCTCTCTGGGGTTTAGAAAGTAATTTGATAAAGGAAAAGAACTTTGAAAGAGGTTTTATTCTAGAATTAATAATGTAAGAAGTGGTGCTAGAATTTGATCCGATATTTATAGATTTCTGCTGTGCAAGAGTTAGAAGAGCCTCATGAGGACAGTTTAAAATTCACAGTTTTAATAATGTCTTAAAGCTGAAAGAATTGTGGAGTCCTCAAGAAGAGGTTTGAAAAGAATTCAATTAGGAAGAGTTCTGCAAGTCCTTGTATTGCCAGTTCTTCCTGTTAGCACAGGAAATGCTTGTCTTCAGAATTGTGCTGCTATTCCTGCAAGATATTCCTCAGAGAAGGTAGTTGTTGTGTTACAGAATGGGTGAGACCTACCTGAGAGCTCTTGTACTTACCAAAACCCATCTGCCCTTCCTTCTGGTGCATACCATGTGCTGATGTCTTGCTTAGCCTTCTCCTTGTTACCAGTGATGGGTTTTATGCAGCTGCTGTGGTAGTTCCGTTGATTTCAAATGCTGGGCACTTCTGTCACATTGCTGATGTGTAGGTACTGCTATAGTCTGCTTGTGAGAAGGTTTTGATGTATCTTAACTGTAATTGTTTCTTGAACTATTTTGGTTGTTTTTTACAGGAGCTGGTATGTGTTTGTTATCCCTCCTGAGGAGGACTTGTAAGGAAAGCCTGGAAGCATAACCATTAGTCTGTTTGCTCTTAAAGGATGGATTCATCTTTGCGTGGATCTGTTCTTTGGTCAAGGGTTGGCTGCTGTGACAATCCTCACCCAGTCCCCAAGCTGGGGACATAATGTGCCTCTCACAGTTATAAATGTGCTGAGCATGTTCCACTTAGCTCTCTGAAATGTTGCATTTTAGGGAAAGAAACTTTGTGTTTGCTGATAGAATTACTGTGAGGTGTAGTCCAGCTACATTCTGTGGAGGGCTGGAATTTCCTATGTGAGTGCACATAGGTCTGTGCAACCTGCACAAAGGAAAGGAAGATGGGTGCTGCGGGCAGAAGGCAGTAGGGGGTTGGCTGCTGGGACTTCAACTCTCCTGAGCTCACCTGAGAAGTGTGGGGATGTCGGAGAGCGTTCTTACCACCCTTTAGTCGTGGTTCCCTTTGGATTACCCAGTATCTGTGGAATTCCTTCTGTTTAGATTGAGCTCGTGATGTGTTGAGCCTGGGCTGATGGCCATTTCTACTGATTGGGAAAGGAAAACCCCTGTCCAACAGAAGCTGACAGTAAGCTGAGGGAGGCTAGCTTGTGCTTGTGCCATCTTGAGCAACTGCTGCATCACAGCAAAGACTCCCCAGGACACACTGAGCTTCGTGTCACTAAGCTTCATGGAAGCACTTTGTTTCTCTTGACCCTGGCAGTGCACACGGTTGGCCTGTGCTGGGTCTGGTGTCCTTATGTGACTTCTATCTTGGCTGCGTTACAGACACAAGATATATTGGGTGCTGTAGCAGCAGTGCCAATGCCAGTCAAGCTCTAAGAAAATGGGCAGCAAACTTTTTAAGGACTATTTTTGGTAATTTTTAAATGGAGAATGCCTGAGCACAAATAGAATTCCCCATGCACTAATGAAAGGATTGGGGTTTAATTTGACTTAGCATGTTTTCTGGTTATGCTAAATTACTTTGATGTGGCCCTTGTGGTTATGTATTGAATGGTTCTGCAGCACGCTGGCTCTTCTAGCATAAAGCTTGCATGAACCAATGTTGTAGCAGATTTTGTTGGTAAAACCTCTGTATGTGTAAGCAAATGGACAAGAAAAAAGAATGTGATTTATTAAACTCTGTTAGTCTGGTAAATATTGACAAAATGTAGTTTGGGTAAAGCTTTTGAATGAAAAGACAGATTTCAGCCTAAAGGGAAACCTTAAATGTAGGATCTAGCTGTGTTTAAACAACCATCTCCAATGGTATATGGGTAGGACTACGTGCTACACAGGGTTTACTATAAATTACTGCTGTGCTTAAGGTTTGCCACACATTGAATTCCCAACAGTGCCAGCATCAGTGACTTTTGTGAGAAGCTTTCCATGAGGATGAAGTAACCGCTAACAGGCTTCCAAAAATTTTTCCCAAAAGAACTTCTATTTTCTGCCTGTTTCTGTGTAAGAGTTCAGTTTTTCGCCAAGCTTTATGCTGTTTCTCTGGAATTGCCTCTTAATGGTGGTTGTGGTTTGTGTTTGAAGGTATTCAGGTCTCTTGGTGTCAGAAGGGTCCATTAGACTGCCTCCTCAAGCAGCAGTATTTCATGGGATGTCTGTGTTGGCATCAGCAGGGAACCCTTTCTCCTTTAAAGGTGTGTTCTGTAAAACCTCGAGCAACAGCAGTTGCTTCCTCTGAGCTCATGTATTCAGTTACTTTGAACTGTTTATGTGCAGCATAATTCACTAACTAAAATGTCCAGAAGTGATGCAGCTCTTTTAAAGGCTCTCTCTTGTGAGTCTCCTTGAAATAAAGGCTTTCCATCAGATCATATATGAACAGTTCTCTTTGTATGGAGCCATAGATATTTTCTGGGATGAAGAATACAAATTATTCACCTTTAATTGTCTTTATCAATTCACCACCCTCTTTGCTGCCCCAGTTCAGTTTCCCTGAGACTAACAAGGGGAGTTGGTTCATCCTTTGTTTGCCAGGTGCATGATGTCTAAAGAGGTCCAGGCTTGCACCTTGCTCTTGTAGGTGCTGCTGAGGGGAAGGAAACCTCTGTTTAGAGTAGTGATGTAGTCATCGCTGAGTGAAGGAATGGATAATGCAGCCGGACTTACATAGTCTGTCACTTGGCAGCTTTCAGGATTACAACAGAGATGTGTTCAAACTGGTGTTTATTTAAATATGGGATTGAGTAATAAAGTTAATGCCTTTGCCCAGCCACAAGTACCAGAACTGTCATTATCTAAATTTGTTCCACTCTTCACAAAAAAGCTGCCTTTGTTTAGGAGAATAATAAAAAATACTCTGAGCACCTGCTTTGAAGAAGACAAAAACCCCAGACTTTTATGGATCACTTTGTAATGGTTGCACACACAGTTCATGGCTATCATGCAGTGTCTCTTGTACTGCCTGAAGCTGCAAGCATTTTTCCCAAAATCAGTGTATGGACATTGACCAAATGCAACTGGTTGCCCTAAGGCAAAACCCGAGGGCTACAGCAATTGAAGACATGGTAAAATGAAGGGTCAGATTTGAAAACGGACAAGAAGTGTGCAGATTTAGTGATTTTTTCTTATGTTTCAGGGTAGAAATTTGTGTTAATTCTCCTGATGACCATTGACCTCAGAAGAAATCAGGCCATGTTGTGAAGATCACACAACGGACAAACCAGCTGAAATCCAGGATGTATCTGGGAGGGGGTTTTGATTGAAGGAAGGTGCTCTTGCACATAAGTCAGTTTAGGCCGCAGCTGATTGGATTCCTGTGTTTTATTTCATTGTTTGCTACATTCAATTGTGAAAACAGTTTTGACAAGGATCTCGTTTGCAAACTGCTTTTTTCACTTCCAAGCCATTTGCAGATGCGGTACCTCGAGTACTTAGAGTTGCAGTTACAGCAGTATAAAAATACAAGGAGTACAAAAATGCTGTCTGTGGCTCATCGCATCCATCTCAACGAGTCACAATTCCAGCTGTAGCGCAAGCTTTTGTAATTCATAACTGTTCTAGTGGAATGGATAATCTGGGGGTGGAGGATGGCTGTAAGCTTATGTGTGGAGAGTCCATTACTGTTTCATCTGTTTTCGAGGCTAATGGATCAGAGTGCCCCAGCTGATAGAGCAGCATTGTTGTTCTTTGTTCACTGCTTTTTGCTTGATGCATTAGGATCTTGAAATCCCTAAGACTTGAAGAGAACTTGTGTGATAAAGCTCTTAGATAAGATTTGAGGCCAGTTTAAAGATGATAGTATTTGCTGTGATTTCAATGTATTGAATCGTTACCGAAAAATACTTGTTTATAAAGCATTTCTATAAATTCAAGGAGAACACCAACCCCCCAACATTAAGGGCATAAATAATGTCCTTTTTACCAGTTGTGTGTATGTGTATTCAATATGGGTAAAAAATGCTGGTGGCGTAGCAGAGGGGATTTTGGTTAATCCACCTTGTTGCTATGCTTCGCACCACAAAGCTGTATTAATTACTGACAAGACGAGCCTAATCCAAAGTCGCTGCAGTCTGAGACATTATTTACCCTATAGCCCCTGTGAGTAGGGACAAAAATGAAATCTGTTCTTTCTGTAGGTGTGAACCGTGTTTTTGAAGCCACAGACATTGCTCGATGGAGTGCTTTGTGTGAGGAGAGTTTCCATTTTAAAGAAGACCTGTGTTCTGGAAACAGTGGTCGAGCTCTGCACTGAGAGCTGACTTTGGGTAAAAGATGAAATTGGCATTTCTGTGTTTCTGTCTCCATTTGTGTGGATGTTCTCAGTGCCCTGCCTCTGGCAGAGAACTGCTTTGTGCTTAGTAAAGAACCACCTTTGCTGCCGGCGCAGCCATTCTGCATCAGATATGGGGAAGAAGGTCAAAGAATCTACTGCAGAGTAGATCTGAAGTTAAGTTTTATATTGGTTATGGGTAAGTTGTTGTAGTAGCACTCAAATTCTGAGTGATTAGCAAAGTTACGGTAGTTTGGTATTTTGAGTCTGTCTTGCAGGGGTGTGCTTAAAGCAGAGCTTGCAAGCCACTCAAAATGATGATGCCCTCCAGTAATACCTGTTGTGCATAAAAGATCCTGGTTTTATTTATCAGTGGTTTGAAAGGGACCAACTTCCTTGGTATAAGCTCATTGCTCTCCTCTCCCAGCCCCATGAGTTTTGGCTTTGTGTAACTCTCATGTTAGGAACTCACCTGTGACACCTATGTACCTGAAGTATCATTCTGCAGAGGTAATGATGTTATCCTGCAGTTTCTTTGCCCATCTTTAACTTCTTGGTGTCCTGGGGGACTTCATAAATATCACTTCATCCAGCAAAGCTGCTGACATGAAGCAAAAGTCATCAATAAATTATTCATATGCTGTTCATTTTCTATGTTTAGGAATTAATGCAGCTTCACTTAAAAATTCTCTTCCATGGCTTAAATCGAGTAAAATTGCTGCATACTAAGTTACATTTGAATTTTCAAGAAATTATTTTGCATTTTAGAGCTATTGGTTTCAAAATCAAGGTGCATAAAATCCTTCACTACTGTTAAATACTGTAGGGAGGTCCTGTTTGAAAGGTGTGTGCTGTGTCAATGAAGGCTGGTTTTTAGGCTGTCACTTTAAGTTGTGTACTGTACATAAGATATAATTAGTGATATTTTAATACATTTATGAAGCAATAGCTTCCAACTTGGTAATTTTGAAGTTCTGAGGTCTTTGTTTCATTAAAGAACAAAACAAACCCCACAAGCCAAACACCTAAACCTCTAAATGCCCCAAGCCTGTGGTGTTGATTGCTTCTGTCACATTCATGTCGCATTATGGTTCAAGAATGTCTTTGCTTTATACTTCAAAGAAAGTGTGAAATTATGTTGTCTCTCTAATTCTAGCAATTATCTGAAAGGTAAAGACCCATATGTGTATGAGCAGGTTAACTCTGTGATACTGTTACTCTCCACCTTGTCTTTGAGTTCTCTTTTGTTTTTAAATGTTCTGGACTTGTTATTACGGGCTTAACCACGCTTCTGGGCATGTGATGGGGAATAAGCACTTCTCTTCAGGTCACAGACTGAGTTCCTGAAAATGTCCAGCTTTGTGCCACAGACACGTTCTTTCAAGCACTGAAATGCTGAGAGCACCACACTGTGCAGGCAGATGGGGAGTTCATGCCTTTGCAAAGATAGCCAAGATGTTTAAAAGTGTCCACCCTCCTGCAAGGGCAGCTAATGAGGAGAAGCAGCATCAGCCTTGCTGATGGGAAGGAATAGCAAAGCTCTAGGGTTTCCTGGCTGAAATGAGGGCTTTGAGACATCTAGCTCATCTCAATAGCACTTGTATTCTTCAGTATTATTATGACTTGTCACTGTAATTTACTTTAAGTTATATAAAAGAAAACAGTGTCAATATTGAATTGCTGTGATGGTCCTAAAAGGCAGTTGCTGTGATTTGAAAGCATTTGCCTGTTAGTTTGTCTTGAGATTTTTTGCCTTGGGCATAACATGTAATTTACTGTAGCTTTTTAAAACTGATTTCCGTAGTGATTGAGTGCAGAAAACATGGTCAAAGTGCCTATTGGCTTGTGCAGACACGTGTTGGGGTTCTGAATAGAAAACACTTCTCTGTAAAGCTTTGCTGTACTTCTGCCATGCAGAACCCAGTGCAAAGCACCCTAGGTATTTGAAGTTGGTATGTTCAGCTGCTGTGAAAGTGGGGTAGAGGAAAGTACACATCGAGTTTTCTTCTGCTGTGTTCTTATGCAGTGAAATGGGCCCAGTGTGGGCCAGGCTAGTTCTGGGGTGTGCTACCCAAGGACCTCACAGCATCGAGCAGGCGAGGAAAAGGCAGCAGGTGAATGTCAGTGTGATTTCAGTGTGTGTAAAGCTTTGACAGGAGAAACAATCCAGCCTACCCGCTGTTGTGCTCAGAGCTGCAGTTCCAGCTCGTGGAGCTGTGGTGACTGTTCTCTGGTGTCACCAGCTCAGCACACAGTGGCAGCCAGACACGCTGATGAAGCATAGTGCCCTGTTCGGTAAGGAGAGTGAGCATGGAGAGCACTCTCTGCTACATAAAACACTGGTGGTGTGTGCACCTCTGGTCTCCTGCTTTACTACTGAGAGAAGGTTGAAAGCTGTGAATGCTCTGTCTGGGGCGGAGGAGGCCAAGGCTGGAGCAGGGGTGAGGTGCCTGCACATTGCTTGTCACCAGACCCTGAGGTGCTGCAGTGATGAGTTACTTGGTAGAACCAATAGCTCAGTTAAAAACACAGTACAGAGAGAACCATGTTACACAGTGGGGATGGAACTCCTGGAGCTTGCTGCCACAGGAGGCTGGAGACAGGCATCAGATTCAGAAAGAGGTCAGATGTGTTGGTGAAGAACAGGGACAGCAGAAGTCTAAGCAGTGATTTAGCCCTATAATTTCTATCTAACAGCTGTAGTGTAGATATGGGAGGAGTACAAGGGGAACGAGGTAGAGAATGGTCAGATTCTGGTGTTTGCATTTGGGTGGGAGAGGGGGGAAGGTGCTGCTGTTGCTGGAAACTGAGCTGTAGGTCTCAACCAGTGTACTGTTATCTGTGTTTTCTTATCCAAAGTAGAGGCAACTCTGTGAAATGCATGCACTTAAAAATCAAGCTTTTGGCTGTTGTCATGCATTTATTTCTCTGCTTCCTTTTATGCTACTGTTTCTACACCCCTCCATTCATGGAATCTTGTATTTTGCAAACGCTGGAGCTGTTGTGGCACACTGTGCAGGCTCTCTTCTGTAAGGAGTGTTTCTTCTTTATTAGTACACTGCTGTGCCATATCAGTTAGAACAGGAGTGTCACTCCTTCGTTTGCATAACTGGAAATGTGAACTGTTGATACACCACCCGCTTTACTGTGTTGTTGTGTTCAGTGCTTGTTTATCAACAATCACAGGGTTTACATAGGACTGCTTCCTAAAACCAGTCACAAGTCTGTGTCTCTACAACACAGCATGTTCTGGGATGGCAAATACATCCTTGAGAATCTTCCAGGTGTGATCAGAAGAGTCTCCGTGGTGGGCAGCTTTCCACACTGGTTGATCATCCAGTGAAGTGGTCGATGACTTGTCTTAAAGACACGATACCTCTAATGGAAGCTGGTGGACAGAGGCAGCACAAGGAATTGAAATGCATTCTAATGGTTCTTGGCATTATTCTGTGCAAATAATTAGAAGGCAACTCAAAGGCAGTAATTTCCCCATTAAAATTTTGGTCCTTTTGGGGGGGCTTCCTACATGACTCATTCCTGTAGGCTTCAACTTCAAGGTCTGTGAGTTCAGCCTACACTGAAGGTGCTGGATTTGAATAGAGATTTCTAAGAAGTTCTTACCCACATCAATGGTAGAATTCATAGTTCATGTTAAATTTGTGATGTTCTGATTGCAGAGGGAGTTATGGCCCATGCTTCCTGTTTGTACTGGCAGCTCTGGAGTATGTGGCCCTTAGTGACATGGGTTAGTGGTAGACTTGGCAGTGCTGGGGTAGTGGTTGGCCTCCATGATCTTTCCCAACCTAAACAATTCTGTTATTTTCGTGATTGCTCAGGTTTTGTTGAGCATTAGCAGAACAGTGCTGGTGTTCTCAAAGGTCATGTGTTAGAAGGGATGTATAATGTGTTTGTTACATTCTTCATTAAAAACTTTGAAACCTCTTTTTGTCTCAGTTGCAAATAAACATTTTACTTGGTGCCCTTTCTGAGGTGTCTCAAGTCACTGATGTCTCTTGGTGTCAAATGTGTGCAGGAGAACTCCCATGAGTAAGGAATGAGAAACTGGTTAGCAGGAGCTATAAAATGGGTAAGGCTATCAGCTACCGTTGCCATTGCCTCTCTTGCCAGCAGATTACACATTTCCTTAGGCTGAGTGCCTGCTGGAATATTTCTGTTAGGAGCCGGGAAGGTGTGCCACTTGTGTTGAATGTGTATCACAGGAGATTGACGCTGCCTAGGTCTGAAATGATGCTGTTCCATCTGAACCTTTCAGGCTTGAAGCAGTGCTTAATGTGCAGTGCCTTTAAAAGCATGAGATACGTTTGCAGTGATTGGTAGTAATAGTATGGTGGATTTGAAATGGAGCTTTGACACCTAGACTAGGATGAAAAGAAACTTGTTTGCTGGAAGTGCCTGGTGTTTAGTGTGCTACCTGTGGGAATGCTTTATGGAATAGCTGGATGCTGGGCAGTGCATTTCCTCTTGCACACCTTGAGCAGTAACTCATCTGCAGCTCAGGGGATGCTGTGTTACAAGGGAGAAAGCCTGAGTATGGGTGTCAGAATTATCCATGGGCTAACCCTGCTGAAACACTGCTGCTACCATGTTCGTGCCCTCTCCTTCTCAGGAAAACCAAATGATGTGTTGGAGTTACGTGTAAGAATTGTGATTAAGGCTCCGGTCAAGTATGGTCCTGTATGTACACATGTGATGTCTCTGCCAAAGAGCTTATGGTTAACTTCTAAAGAGTTAGACATTGAAAGGATGAGACATGGGAAGGGCATTGAAGTTGTATAATAGAGTTTTAACATAGGCTAAATCCCCAATATTTTCCTTTGATACTTAGAGAAATGCCAATGTTTTTGTGGGCAGAGTGAACATCCGGATGTTCCCTCTCTGCTCTTGCAGCTTCCTACGTAGCACATCAGTGGCTTTTATTTAAGTTTTCCCTAAAAACACAAATTAAAATGAACCCCCCTCCAACTTCAGACCATTTCTACAGTGCATGCTGCTGTGGAGCACTGCTCTGGAAGAGCTGGTTATAGGCTTTTAGGAGTTCTTGTCTTGCAGGAACAAAAGAAGGGGCCAGTCTGAAATGCATGAGAGAAAGTTGGAGCTGTATATGATTGCACTGTACCTGGAAGAAAAGAAATAGGCCTTTGGGATTGGAAGCGTTCTTTCCATATGAAACACTTACATGCTGGTGTGGGATGATATTTATTCTAGTCCACTTAAAGCACAAAGCAACATAGTGAAGTGGTTCAGATGATAGAAAAGGAGTTTCAAATGGAGTTTAAGTGTTGGGGTGGTTTGGGGGACTCCCATGTATGCATAACTTTGAGGTATACATTCGTCTGAGTTTAGAGAACAGGCCTTCTCCTGGGGAAGGCAAACTTGGCTTTGGGAACAGCTAAAATGTGACTTCCAGCACTGTCTTCCGAGCTGATACTGAGTTAACTTGTCAACTGCAGCATTGCAAAGGTACTGTATTTTGCAAAATGCTCAACCTTCAAGAACACTTATTTCACCAATGTGGGAAGTGAATGCTGTTTGTATTAGTGATTCTCGTCTTTCCAGATCACTTGCTTCAGAGCACTTGCATATTTGAAGGTTTAAAAAGAAATCCTTAGTATGTTTTGTTACATTTGGTTAAATAACAGCTTCAGCTTGTTCAGTGAGACTTTTTTGAAAGGCAAATGGCATCTTAGGGAAGCGAAGCTCCCAGGAGCCTGCACTTTGCACTCAGGAGTAAAGAAATAGGTTTCCTTTTGAGTATGGTGTGGCATTGTTGATCCAGCAGTTGCCTTATGTATGGTTAAAATACCATTACTGTTCTGTGGAGGATTGAAGTACAGTATCCAGACTGCCAGTGTTGAAGCTCCTACCACCCAAAGGTTATTGCTGATCTTTCCTGACAAGATTGGTCTTTCAGTTTCTGAAATGCCACAGCTTAACCTGTATTTAAATGGCAGAGTCCTGTTGAATTGGCTAGGTACCATTATGAATGTTTGTAACTTCAAATGGACTACTCAAAGTTTATCTTCCAGAATGTTTTCTCTGTTTATGTTTGAATTTCAGTCTCTTTCCCAGAGATTTTTGAAAAGAAGAAATGAAAGCCAAACCCAATTACTTGGTTTGGGATCATCTTCTAATCCCTTCTGGTCTCTTTTCAACTGTTCCCATTCTACTGATTTTCCAGAGTATAAAACTACATTTCAAAAGCTGGTCAGTGCCTTTTGGGATAGTTATTTCAGTTAATATTGTAGGGATTGTAGAAAGAAGAACACAGGCTGGCTTGCTTACTTTTAATGAGTTTGACACATCTGTTTCCCAAGCCACCATCTCTTACCTCTTGTCTTTGATCACAGTTGAAGACAAACTGAGGCAGTTGCAGTGTTCTAGTTGTTGCTTGTGTTGCATAGCTTCAAATCTGGGCCATTCCATCGGTGCTGCGGAAACAGCATGAAAGAGGAACAGATAAATTAACCAGATAAAGTAGGTGAAGGGGAAAAACTAATACCAGCAAACAAGGGCGTTTTTGGTTCATAGCTGCAGGAAAGCGTCTGTATTGACAATAAATACAAGTTCTGCCTCTCTTTATAGCCTCTTCTATTTCTGCTCACACCTTGGAGTAAAGGAGGGTAATTGTCCAGTGTTAGGAAGGGAAGACTGATTATTTTAAACAGTTTAAAGTAGTAACCTTTTCCAGTAGTAACTGGCATGCATCTCATGAGTTTGTGATGTCTTACTGGCCCTGGTACGTGCTGAGACAACTCTCAGGCAAGAAGAATGGAGGAGAGCAAAACTTGCTTCTGAAATTAAATGGTACCTTGATTTTATACAGCAGACTTTGCTCTTAGCACCTTTACTCTCTGAATGAATCCTGTTTGTGGTGTTCTGTTTCCTTTCTTGGAGGTGGAATACTGCTCTGAGCTGGGTCAGTTTTTGTATGGAGGACTGTAACTGTCAGTGCACATGGTTTTAGGTTTCCTTTGCCATTTTCCATTCAAAGTAAGCTGGTTTTTATTTTGACTGCTACTGTAGGTTGAGACTTAACCATTTTCTCCTGGTTTGACACTGTCTTCTCTCTCCTTGCTCTCTCAATCTTCCCTTCCTCAAAAATAAGACTACTCCTGAAAGACCTGCCTGGAAGAGCTGATGAGAGCCACTGCCTGAAGATAGCTGGGGTTTGTTTTTGTTGTCTTGAGTGTTTTGGGAAGTGCGTATCTGTATAACTGCTTTCCCATACGTTTTTCAGCTTATAAGAGGCCCTAAACTGGTAAACCAGCATACATCTGGTCAGGACACAGTATACAGAAACTGTGGGTGGCCTGTGACAGTGAGTCGATCTTTTTAAGCCCCACATTTGGGGGTGGGATGGGAACATCAGTTACAGTAATCCCCCCCCAAATATGTATTTTGCAAAACTATTGAGTGCTTCTCACAAAGGGCATGTCCTGTTGTGTTGTATTTGCTGTGTTGTACTTCAGGCTTGTGAAGTGGTTGAAGGAAGATGGAAGAGCTTCCTGATTATTTCAGCATCCTTGCACTGGGTCTGTAAATGGCTCATGTTTAAAAAGTTCTCTTTTGTTTCTGTCCATCACTGTCTTGAAGAGGGCAGGGAGTTACAGGCTTATTGTAATCTGTGCTTCAAAACTAGCACAAAGAGAATAATGCAGAGGCAAGTCATAACATGGCAGTGGTGCACCTTCACAGGAATGTGATGGAACGTGAGCAGGAACCTTCCTGACAAGCATCTCTTGCACACAGAACAGTAGGAACTCTTATTTTTCCTAGACGAGAATTCCTGTGACAGGTTTCTTCTTTCCTCTTTACAGTGTGCAGTTGCTAGAACTACATTTGTCATTCACTCAGGAGGTTTGGGCCTCTTTGGGGAAAACCTTGAGTTTCTCCTAATTGCCACAAGAAACATTGAAATCATTTTATGTTGCTTAAAATAAGGAGCATTGAAAATCTGGAGACTTGTACTTGATTTTGAGTGAGCTCTCCTAGTCCTAATGGAGCATCTGACACCTTGGAGGAGCTGGTTGCATTTAGTTCAAAGGGAATTTGCTCTCTCAACGATGTTCTGCTTTGTGCAAGTGATTGAGATATGTCAGTGATGGAGATCTGTGATGCAGAAAACCCCCCACAGTGCTGCCCTTCCTCTAGGAAGGAGGAGGTGCTTCCCTGTGAGTGCCAGCTCTGTGAGGAGCTGCAGAGTGTCTAGTTGTAGTAGTAGTAGAGTACATCAGCCTTTCACAAGGATCTTCTGCAGATCAGCTTCCCGCCGCAGCCATGGGCTGTAGTGTAGGGCTGGGGCTGCTCCTGCTTGAGTAGGAGCTGGAGGCTGATTTGATTCCCCTTAAAAGGTGCCAGGATTCATCAAGTGGAGTTGTGGAGAGTGAAAGGGTGAAGGGATTGGTTGGTTTTGCATTTCTTTGCTTTTCCTACCAAGTGTTTTTGTGGTCACCTCCCCAAAGGCCATTGATGTAAATAAACTGGGACTGGATTTTTATCCTGCTTTTGACAACTTCACTTTCTCAGTCTAATGTTCTGTAAGTGAAACTCCCTGGCTGTACGTGATCAGAGGATACGTTACCACCTTCCCTGCCTGCCGCTATAAGGTGTTTAAGGTTGTTAAACGTTCATGTTTTATAGGTAACTGGCCAAAAAGAAATCCTAGAGTTTTCCATGTGGAGCAGTTACAATACCATGCAATTATCTGAGTTTGATTGAATTAGAAACATATATTTTTTTATTCTGATCTATAGCTGCTGAAGTTTTACTTCATTTCCTCTGGAACTTACATTCACAATCAGATGTAATCTTAATGAGATTCTTTTTAAGAGAACGGGTTCACTACCTATTGGATTTCCAAGATGTAGGTTACGCACACAGGTTGTGCTAACCCAGTGTGCAGTAAAACAATTTGATGTGTGAATAGAAACTCACTATACATCTGGTTTCCTAGGCTGGTTCTAAAGCTTTATGTGTGGGCAGTTCTTAGATTGATAACTGTTTTCTGGGTGCTTAAATGTAGTTGTAGCATTGCAAACTGATCTGCAATTTCTGGTGAGCTAAACTATACCTTTGTTTTAACCCGAACCCTTCACTGCTTCCCTCGCTGACAAATCTCTTCAAAGGCAGGGAAGTCTAATGATGGTTTCAGAAGTATAAATGTACTTTTAAGATAACATGTGCCTGTATGTGTGTGTGGCGCTTTTTTATCTTCCTGAACTACAGCTCTCGCTCCAGTTGTAATGAATAGTCACTTGTGTTTGTAAGGATTTGGTTGTTTACTCTGACAGACCCTTGATAGGAGGCACTCGACAAGATCTCAGTAAATCAATTTGTTCAGGATCTATAAGCATCTCATTAGCATTTATTTGCAGTGTTCACTCCAAGCTCGGCTGCAGCTGTTTAACACACTGAATCTCCCAAAGATCTCCAGGATTGGGAGCACATGGTTTGAGGTTGTGCTTGAAGTGGAGGAATTTTGTGGGCTTTTTTTCTTCTTTTCATTGCTGCTGCTAACAAAGATACTTCAGACTTGAATTGCAGGCTCTGTGTCTAGAATCCTTCCCATTTCTGACTGCTGAAAGCTTAGTTAGGAAAAGCATTGCTGCTGGAGTGGCGTGACTGAAAAAGTGTTGTTCTTGTCGTTCTCTTTATTTCAGTGTTGCTGTGGGGACAGTGCTCATGTTTTAGTGTAGCTACTGAAATAACAGTTAAAAGGAATCGTAATGCTTTTTCCTTCTACAAATCCCACACGGAGCTGGATGGGTGATATCATTGTCTTCGGGACTTGTGGCACAGCACAGCCAGGGTTTACATGGCGCAGGCTGCAAGTCCAGTGATGATGCTTTAGTTCAGATTGACTGATGTGCCTGGGAACACAAAAGGAGGCCAGGACTACCTGCAGCTCTTCCTGATTGATTTTTCAATACAAATCTCATAATAGGCTATTTTAAAGGAGTGTAGCAGAAAACTAGTCCGATACCAATGTCTCAGAAGGTAACTAATAGCCAGAGTTACAACTCCAAGGTTTTCATGAGGGTAAGTTATTCTTATTTTAATTTTCATTTCACAAACTAGACTGTAGGGAATGAGCAAATAAGACACAGAGGCTTTTTCACTGCAGCCTGGGGTCAGAGAGCGCTCTGTACATGGCAGCTAGTGATCAGCTAAGCCTGTACGTGTGTTCTGGATTAAAACTTCCCTAACTTTGTGAATACCAGCTTTTAGAAAGTACAAGTGTGTATGAAGAGGTTCTTTTTTCCCACTTCTGCCGTAGCTAATGGAAATGCCTCGCTGGCAAAGCAGAACTTGGTATTTGACACTTATCCTTCATATTGAAGTTCCCCTGACTTCCTGCAACTTGTACCATTCTCCGTGGCTCACCTTAATCAATATAACCTGTGTTTGTTTTCCTGTTCATGGGATGGAAGAATGACTGCAAGGCTCCGAGCCTGTTTCAGTCCAAGTGGGGGTTTGCATTTACCTCTGTTTGGGGGTCTTCCCCGCTCCATCAGCACATCCTTCTGGGAGGGAGCGCGGAGCATGTGCAGCCTGGTTATTGTAACAGGCTCCCTGCTCAACTGGAGTAGCCATGGAGACGGCAGGATGGCATTCCCAGCGGCTGGGGGCTGCTGCGGCAGAGGCGGCTCCCGTGAAACCTTTCCTTGTCCATGGAAGGCTTCCATGGAGAGCCTGTTCTTCAACCACTGGGCAAAAAAAATGGGGAAGGGATGCTTCCTGCTCCAGGGACAGGCTGGGCATTGCAGCGTGCTGCAAACCTTGTGTTAAGCTTTCCAGCTTGCTTTCCTGTCTTAGAAGCAGTTTTGCTGCTGGGGTAAGTTGTCTGCTTCTCTAGAAACAGTTTTCATAACATCATTGTTTTCTGCAGCTGGGGATCCCATTCTTGCACTGTCATCAGTACATGAGCTGCTGAAGCCCTCCTGTAAGTAGTTACAGTCCAGCAGGATGTTTAAATATTGTTTTCTAGGTTCCTTCCCTTATATGGGGTCAGAAATATCCCCATAACTCATTCCAGCTGTGTACTTGTAGGTTTCTAATACTCAGGATATCTTGCAGGGTTGACCTAGTCTAGTCAGTAGTCCAGTGAAAAACTGATGGTGTTTTCAGCCCCGATCGGAAATGGATCAGTGATCTGGAGAGACTCAAAATACCACGAGTACTGAATAGTTCTCATGGAAAAAATGTTTTTATGGGCCAACCAATTATGCTGAAAAATGGTCTTGTGAGAAACTTGTGATCTAGAGGCATTGTTGCAGGATGATGAAAGCTGAATCTTAATGTGCCGCTTTGGAGTGATGAGGGAAACTTTTATGACTTCGGTTTTGGTAATATTCCTTTTCCTGTAGCGTAACATGAAAGAGAACACAGTTTGGAGCGGGTGCAAAATTCCAAGGTCATACCTAAAGGGATTGAACCAAGGAGTCGCTGTAGCTATGAAGGCACAGATCAGTTAGCGAGCATGTGTAGGGTTGTGGTGGGTTCTGAAGGACAGGTGTTCATGTCTTTGAACTCAGTGCTTAAATAAAATACCAACAGCGTGCCATTAACCACCAGGAATGACCATGGTTGAGAGATCACTTGTCCATGCCCTGGAGCAGCGAGCTCATCCAAGCAGAGCACCAGACTGGTTTCCAAAAGCCCAGGAGCTCCTGTTTTACCTGCCCCAGCCTGTGCCACCATGGACCTTGGCGGCAGCAGCCAGGAGCATCCTTGTGCCAGCCAGAGCCTGGCCCTGCATCTGCTTGACCCCTGGCATCACCTGCAATCTCACTCTGTCTGTCATGTTAGCTGAGGGCTTGTTCATTCCCTAAGTATAGAAAAATGAATATCAGATCACAGCTGTACTCAGAATTACCTTGCAGATGTAATTTGCAATACTACTTTACAAGTACTAGCCTACACTCTTTGCCATGCTAAACTCCAGTGCCTCTACTTTGCTGGTTTTATACCAATGGTATTGTCTTTTTGTGTGTTAAATCACCCAGGTTTTCTGTCAGTCTAGCTGTTAGCTGTCAAATACTAGACAGCAGGTTTGTTCCAGCACTGCATGCATGTAATGGAAGAGTGGCCAAACACAGCTATGGTACTCAGTTGTTAAGGTAAGGCAGGAATCGTTTTTGCCTCATACTGATATTGCACAGGTAAAATGATGAGCAGTGCTCAAAGTGCAGCTTGTTTTACTTTGGATTGAATTTAAATTTCAACACCAAAGCAGTGTGGTGGTGTAGGCTGGTAGTATGCTACCAGTTACAGTATGCTGTGACTGTAGCTTGAAGAAAGTTCTTTTCCTTGAGTCCCTGTTAGCACAGTGTAAACCTGTCTGTATTTGGTAGCTCTGCCTGTCTTGCTCTTTCAGGGTTACTGGTGAGCTGGAAGGAGGAGCTGGGTGATAAGGGAAGAATCTGGAGTGAATAAAATACAGACCTTTCTGTGTGTGGCTTCTGAAGGTGAGGGTCTGTGGCAGAGCTTAACAATCCTTGGTGAGCTGCAGCTTAACCTTGAGCGGTATCATGGTATAGCAGGGAAAGAGCTCCCATTTCCCATCTGATCACTTAGTGAAGACTAAATGATATTTTTGGCATAGAGTTTAGAGAATGATCTGAGTTGCATGCAAAATTAATGATATTTAATTGAATCGATGAGGTATCACAGACACCTTAGTCTAATAGCGAGTTTTTGACCATGCTAATACAAGTGTTTTCACTAGCTAAAAGCAGGTTATGCAAAGTTAATGGGCTCTTCCTGTGCCGTCCTCCTCAGCTGGCTGTTTGGCCGTGAACTTTGCATCTGATAACGCTTTGGGGTTGGAGCAGTGGGTTT
The DNA here is from genome assembly GCA_026283785.1 of Coracopsis vasa. Classification (NCBI taxonomy): domain Eukaryota; kingdom Metazoa; phylum Chordata; class Aves; order Psittaciformes; family Psittacidae; genus Coracopsis; species Coracopsis vasa. Next base: position 20,561 of record JANHGB010005587.1, read on the forward strand.
CAGTCACCGGCCTTTCAGGGGTTTGGTTTTGGTGCAGAGTGAACTTGTGACAGCCAAGACCTGGGGAGCAGCACTGCAGGTTCACCAGCTGTTAGACAAGAGGTGAACCTTCACGTGAACTGGGGGTTCCTGGTTTATGTACTTGGCTTTATGCACCCTTGTTTATTGTTGGAAAGTTGACTCGAATCAGTGCAAATGATGCTAATTGCGCACCAGAAGATGCTCTCTGTCCAGTGTCATCGGTGCCCCTCTGGTTTTGTTGTGCTGTGTGGTTGTACTTTGCCTTGCTTTGATTCACTCGCCTGTGTGAGATAGAGCTTTTGTTTGACTGTGTCCTTTTATGTTTCGTGGTCCCAAAGGGTAGCCCCATATTTTCTAAAATCTCTAGAAAAACATACTTCCCAAGGAGAGAGCACTGATAAAACACATCCTCGTAGAAATAGTTCACCTAGGTTGCCAATTTAAAACAGGTAGGATGAGCATCCAGGGTTACCTTTTCTCTATACATCTAAAGAGTTAAACTGGTAAGATGAAGCCCAAGTTCATTTCCCCAGATTTCACGAGGCTGAAAACATGCAAGAAGAGATCGATTCATTGTGTAAGAGATGCTGTCTCCCAGCACTGCCTGGTTGCTGGATGTGTCTGTGAAGAGCACTCAGACTGCTTTAGCAATGAGATACTTCATGGTTGCAAAGATAAAAACAACTTTTAATCCATGCAAACCATGTATTTTAGAACTTGGGGAGACAAAGTAATTACATTTTAATAGTGGTTGTAAGAAATCTCGGCTGCATAGAAACTCTAATGAAATAAGGGTGAAGCATTTTAATAGTCTGATTTGTACCCACTCTCTTGTGTGCATGCAAGGTAATAGCGCGCGTAAGTGGAGAGGACCTCAGTGGTGCATGTTATTGGGTGATTCAAAGCCAGCAAATCTGAGATAAACAGTGTTTTACAGAAGCTTATCACGTTTTCATTTAAAAACCCATAGTGCATGTATTAATGTTGTATTTATACGTGCAGAATGGTGCTGTTCTTAAAGTGCATCACCTCAGAGATGCTGCTTTTGACCAGTTCCCAACTTCACTTTGCCCATTTCCTCTTATAATCAGATCTGTAACGGCAGATGTTTCTGTTCCGGAGCTGATGCAGTGATTTTACATCCTCTTGTCTGGGACTTTTTCATGGTTAATGGTGACAGGAGCGCACGGCTGTCCTGGAGTGCTCTATTTCATCCCTTTGACAACTGAAGGGGGATGGTTCAATGGTTGTAGCTCTTAAAACAAAAACCCACCAAAAATTGAAACAAAAGCCCCACCACACATTGTTTGACTCTTTTTTCATTCCTTGGCTTTCTTTTGTTTAAGAAGTGTGAACGCCTCTGCTGGAGAAAACAGCTTCCCATTTGTGCTGCTACTCCTGTGCTGTGAATCGATTGGAGAAAAGCTTTTTCTCACCCTTAAAATACAGCGTGTAAGTGTTAATAACAGCCCTACCAGGGACTGCCACCGAATTACCTGAATACACTGTGATTAATGTATGGTTGAGTTAGGGAAGTTTCTCAGGAGAAGGTTGTACGGGCTATTTACATAAAACCTCAGACCCGACACGGAAAATGAGTCCAAAGGAATTCTTAGCTTTATAATAGTGGCTGCCAGTGGTCAGTGGTGGATGCCTATGGGAAGCAGGTCTGCCCTGGGGCTGAAAATGGTTGTGGCTTTATCTTAAAGGTAGTATGTTGATGACTGGGACAAATTACAGCAGAAATTCATAACGCATCTGGGAAAAGCTTTGCTGTAGCACCTTTTGGAACTTGTTTCATGCTGCAGTGCTCAAGCTAACTTATTTGTGTAAAATGGCTTAGGTTTAAATGCACTTCTATCAACACGGATTATTTAAAATAGAAAGCTTGTTGCAGCAGGCATTGACCGTGATGCAGATGTAGAGGATATGCCAGAAACCTTTACCTTACTACTAGCTAGAGACCTAAAACAGAGCAGCAAACTAGACCTGGCAGGATGTAGTAGGTTGTAGTTGAAAGGGAATGAAAAGAAGACTGTAGGTGGTGTTCCGTGCTTATGTTGGCAGAGGTCACCGCTGACCTCGGAGAGAGAAGCGTGTAACACGCTGTCCTTACTCTGCCCTTTGGTAATGGTAAGTGTAGTGCAGCTGAGAGATACATAGTCACAAACATCCCAGACAGCTTCCATCATAGATGAACAGGTCAGCTTCTGTGGGTTGGAGCTTAGCTGGAGTCGAGCACTGGTGTGAAAAAGGTGTCCAGGGACACTGAAGGACATAGTGGTAGTGAACAGTTCTGTGTCAAGGTGCAAGTTGTTGCTTGGTCATTGGACTTGACCGCATTGCACTTAATATCACTGGGCGCAGAAACAAAACCATAATTACAATGTCAGCAAGATCAACAGTCAAGCGATTGTGTTCAGATCAGGTGAGGTTTTATTACAGCCTCGTGGGTCCTCTGAGAACACGTTGCTTTAGTTCAAAGAGGTTTTGCAGAATCCTGCTTCTGGGATGAATGGGAGGTGCTGCTTTGAGTGGTGTTCTGCTGAGAGCCAGGTCTGTCCTGCCTGTTGCCAGATTGAATCTTTGGCCTGTATTGGGATATTTATAGAACCACAGCCTGGTTTGGGTTGGAAGGGACCTTAAAGCTCATCCAGTTCCAACCCCTGCCACGGGCAGGGACA
>JANHGB010005587.1:27103-44150 GCA_026283785.1 Coracopsis vasa
AAGGTGTCCCTGCCCATGGCAGGGTTTGGAACTGGATGAGCTTTAAGGTCCCTTCCAGCCCAAACTGGACTGGGATTCTATTATTTTAATTCCTGCCTTTATCTCTACATTTATTGACACGTTCTCTATCTGCTGAGGTTCCCTGAAACCTGGCTCAGTGACATTCTGGTTTTGTAAAACATATTATATATACATTATACGACACATTGATGGTGCTGATGTGCTGTGTTTGCTTGATGTTTGTGATGTTCTGTAATTTTTAAATGCTTGTCCTGATAGAAAATAATTGAGATTTGAGAAATACTCAGTTATAGAGGACAGCGGTAGGGGTGCATGTCTACAGGGGCTTCTTACATATAAAGCTGTGTGTATGGGTAAAGTGTATATGAAGTGTATAGATATATGTAAATAGAAATTAAAAGTAACTGGGGCATGGAGTACATGATTTGGTGATCTCTCACTTGAATTTCAGCAAGATGCTTTATGCAGACTTGTGGATGGGTTATATGGGTATAGCATGGCTGGAAATGTCCAACTCGAACAGGTCTTTATCAGAAATTATATCTCTGGAAAATTCCTGTTCCTGGGATGGTGCAGCAGTCAACCACAGACATAGGAAGTGGTGTGGCTGTTTCATATGTTTTCCCCTTGCCTTTCTGTGCAGTGCTCTGCCCGAGCTGTATAGGGAAGTAAAAATTAAACATTAATTATGTGACAGAATCCAGGTATTTTCTGCCTCTGTTCTTCACTTGATAGAAAAACAACTTCTTAAATCACAAGGTTCCTTCTTACGTCTCTCCAGTGTAACAATAACCTCCAAGGGGTCAAAACCAGGCAAGTTTCTTACCTTTTCCTCATGTGAAGTGCCTTGCTGATTTTCCTGTAGCTCAGTTAATGTTGAGTGTGTCATTTTGCACTGGAGAAATGAATTTAGCTGCAGCCACAGTAGCTTGTCCTCAGCGACCATCAGATGCTCTGCCCCAAGGCATTTGTTTCCCTGGTTATTACAGTGCTAGCAGGGTCTTAAACATGAACAGTCAACCCTCAGTTTAAAAACCAGAGGGATGGATGTAGTTAAAACCAAAGAGAACGTAGGCTACACAGACTCCAGGGAAGGTTTTACGTAGTGCTCACATAGTGTGGATGCTCTGATGTGCAACGGTCAGAGGAGAGAAACCAGAGGCTTGTTTCCTCAGCCAGGACAAAAGTGGGCATCTCTTCAGGTTTTTACCTTTAGACTGTTCAGCTTTGATTAGCTGGGCTTCTCAAGCCACAGATACAGCAAACCCTTACACACAATAGCAAGTTTCAACTGGTGATACTACTGGTTATCCATTCTTTTCCCTGGTGCATTATTTCTCTTGGTGCTGGTGTACCTGGAATGGGCGGCAGTTCTCTGTGTCACTTCAGGGCATGTGCTGCATCTCTGTCCTTTCTGTGTGAGTGATGATATATCTGTCATCTGGCTACAAACCCTTCTGCTAAAGAAGGTCTCAACTTTGGACTCTGTAGTTGGTCAGCTTGTGTTTACAAGAGTAGTGTCATGACTTAAACTTGTGAAGGTTCAGTTTTATTGCAGCTGAACTTATCCATGTAGTGAACTCTGCCACACATGTTGAATTTTATGGGGTAGGAAAGCTAGTGTAAATCTTCTTAAAAGAAGACTCTTAAAACCATTGCAGGGTGTTTCTAGTGGGGTTTGTTCCCTTTTTCTACTGTTCTAATTTTTTTTACTAGTATCCTGAAAGATCAATAAAATCTTCATCTATACATTGCTAAGGTTATTGTGTTATATTGTGGATCAGTAGTGTGATTGGACCTTACAATAGTGGTTGATTTACTAGTGTAGGAAGCCAGAGGAGTGAAAGGGGCTGTACGATGAATGAGTGGCCAGAATTAACCAATTGTCTTTACCTTTCAGCATTACTCCCTTGAATTAGGGACCCTTACATGGATTGCTGGAACTTACTCTTTTGCTCTCTATCCTCCCTTCTTTCCTCTCCCCATCCTCCCCAGGCAGCTCAGAGGTAGCTGGTAGCATGTTGTCCTCCAAGAGCTGCCAAGCTGTGGAAGCCTCTCACTGCAAGTGGCAAGATGCTCAGAGGCTGAGTTTGGGGCAGTTTTTGCAGTGTGTTTGTTCTGCTCTTGGTGTTCTTGAGCGTCTGCTCTCGACTACTGCAACAAGACACTGAGTTAAAAGGATTCTTTCTGCTCTGATCTGATGCAGCTGTTCCTGTGTTTCCAGGTCCTCTCAGATAGTCCTTGCTTGATCTGACATTAAAGGTATTTGTTAAGAATGTCGTCCTCTTTCATGAAGCGTGACAGACGTCTTTCTCTTTAGAAACACACTGGAAATGATGTTCAACAGCTTTCAGTTTATTTCTTGCATCTTTTTTTAATGTTCAACTCTTTTTCCCTTTAAGGTCCCTTAGAAACCAGGTTTCCTCTTTCCCTCCTCATATATCTGCCTGTATGCCATTTCTGACTGTTGCTGATGATTGGAACACCCCTGATGATTGGAACAGCAGTTCCCCTTGCCCTTCACACATCTCCTGTAACCTCAGTCACCACCATGAAGCAGTGAATTGGGTGGGTGGGCTGGAGGAAAGCCACAGCATTGCAGCACAACTGCTGGCTCAATCAAAGCACAGCCTTAAATGAATTTGCTACATCGCAGATGTTCTCTTGGGTGCCCCATAACCCTGTTGGAGCCTGAGAAATAGCAGTGTTACTTTCCCCTTCCTGCAGAGCTCTTGGGTACTGCAGTGTGTTTACTGCTTGGAAAATATGTAAGGAATTGGTTTCAGCACAGAACTCTTGTGATGTGTGGGGATTTTTTCCCTGTATTTACATTCTAACCCGTTTTTGAAGTACCAGTCTGGCAAAAACCCCGACTGAGGCGAGGAACCTGCTCCCTGATTATCTGAGCTTGGTTTGCAAACCACCAGGGAATCTCCATTCCTTTATAGCTCCTATTACAGGGAGCTAAACCGCTCGTCTAGCCATGGCTTGGGCAAACCAGTTACTCAGGTCTGAGCACCCAGAGCCCAGGGTGAGCACTGGGTGGTTTGATGGAAGCCCAAACAGTGTGTAAGTAGGGGAGGACGGGGAAGTCTTTCCTAGGTGTTCAGCATCTTGCTTGCGGTGTATGCACTATGTATTGAGTCTTACAATTGAGTTTTCCTGGGTTTTTAACCCTTTGAAGCCACTGTTTGTTTTTACTGTTGCATGTATCTGAAGAAGTAAATGATGTGCCTGAGTGCCCAAAAGACTGGAACTCCAGGAAAGGAAATCCATTACTCCAGGAAAAAACGTGGAGATTCCTCTTTCTTTGCTATAACAATGCAGTATTGTCAGTAGCTAACACATGGCACCTATTTCTGTAGAAAAGTCAGAGTACTATTGTTCACCATGATGAACAGAAATGAGTTTTCTTCCTTTTGTAGGTGTCTTTACAGTGCCCTCTAGTAATCTTTTGTAGAAATGCTGCATGTGCCTTTTCTCAGCCCAGTTTGACAAGTAATGGAGTTGGCCACTGGAAGAATTAAACAATAAACAAGTGAACCCTGCTCCCCTGTAACTGATGTGCTCTGTAACTGATGTGCTTTCCAAAGGAAGCCCTGCTGCTGTTAACAACTGCAGATTGCTGGCTGTTCTTTTCAGAGCTGATCAAGAAGAATATGAAGACTGTAAGCACTCTGAAGTCAGATCACTGTAACTTACCAAGCTGACAGCTGTAAACTGGGGACTTGGGTAATGGGGTTTCAGCCAGGGCGGGGAAGTTACAAGCAAAGAAACTAATTTTATCTTTTTGCTTAAAGTCTGAGGAAGAAAACTGCAGGGGAATAAGGGGTGTAGAAAACATTCAAGAACGGGCAACCACCCCACCCCCCCCATCTGGCATATTGTTGGTTTAATCTGAAAGGGTCGGCTTATTTTGATAGATGAGAAGTTCTGTGTAGATGAGGCCCTCAGTGCCATGGGTTAGTGGTGGCCTTGGCAGTGCTGGGGAATGGTTGGACTTGATGAGCTTAAAGGTCTTTTCCAGCCTGGTTGATTCTGTGAGTCTGAGTTTGTCACTGGGTGAAGGCTGTGTTAGGAGGCAGAGTGCACGTTGGGTTTTGTGGTGCTGGCTGCAGTGCTTCAGGGTGATCGGAGTCATCACCCTCAAAGTGTTGCAGCTCCGCCTTAGACCATGTATGGTGCAACTAATGCCAAGAGATTTTGATTAAGGTGACTTCTGTGCCTGGAATTCAAGTAAAAATGTTTTACCTCCTTATTCTAGCTCAGTTCTGTCATTAATAGCACTAGAAAGGGGATACTGTGTGCAGGAAGGTGGTGTCCTTTGCATCAAGTGGAGCATGGTATCATGGTTAAATCCTCTGGAAGCTTAAAGGGATGTGTCAGAGATTGGCTGTTTGACTAAAAACCGATAGTTTCTGAAATGAGACGGGGCTTTGGTAATTCCACAGCAAAAGGGAAAAATGGCTAAAATCCTTTAAGCCCTGCTTCTGAAATGGGTATGAAAAGAACTTTTGCTGTTCAGATATTCAGAGTAATTCCTTCTTTGGCTTAACTCAGATACATGGCATTAGGTGGTGTCTTGCTTTTCCCTTGACTTATAAAAGCAAAATCTCTTTGAAAGGATGTTCCTTGCAGAAGTGAGGGGTTTGTGGGACTCAGTTCCTCCATGTGAATTCTAGAAGACCCAAGGGTTGTTTTTAAGCGACCTGAAAGGCATCCAAATTTTTGGTCTTAATGGTTATAAAGGATTCTTCCTCCTTGCACATCAGGAGGAACAGGAAAGCCAACAGAAGGTGATTTTGAAGCTCGGCTGGTAGCTGTTTTCCAGGTTTGAGGGTAGGTTCAAGTCAGATAAAGAAATCCTTGCAAGCAGGTGACTGTCTAACAGTGGGACTCTGGAGCAGACGAGAGGAGCATCTCCCTTATGGGGATGTCCTTCGGGACAGGTTGCACAAGAGTACTGTGAGAGGTGGTGATAGTGGGTCACGCTTAAGGGGAAGCTGTTGTAAGAGGGGTTTGTGCCATCTTTGCTCCTGCAGTTTTCCAAGCTTCCTGGAACTGCAGCCCTGGAGTGCAGGGGTGCAAGGGTTGGGTCTCAGCGTGGCAGCGTTTGTTGGCTGGCTGTTGAGGGGAGTCATCGTCACCCAACTGTGGACAGTGAAGCGGCAGCACTGTAAATAACAGTTGTTTCTGTGTGCTCAAAATCCAGGTAGGAATTTCTGACTCCCTTGAGGTGCTAGAAAGTCCATGCAACTGAACACCAGGCACAAATGCATCTCCAAAGACATTTGAGAGCCGAGATTACAGTCTGTGTTTGGATTTTGCTGTTGATCATTATCTTGTTTTCCTTCCCATTATTTAATAATATATGAGGGGATGGTATCACTTACAGCAGGAGTGGCTGGAGTGAATGTACGGATGCTCACTTGTCAGGGGTTTCCTGCAGGCAGACTCTATGCCATTTGGATCTGTTTTCCTTCTAGTTCTTCATACTTCTTTTAATGGGCTCTTTTGTTTTTAATGTGATTCTGTGCTTGAGGTCTGTCGGAAAGGTCCGTTCAGATTAAGCCAACACGAATTTGTTATTAACAAGTGAAAGATAACTGGAAGTATCGACAAAGCTGAAAAAGCATCATTGCAAAATGTAGCTTGCTCTGCTTGAATTTGTTCTTTATTTATTGACTGTGCTGTCTGAAAGGCAAGGATGCTCTAAAGGTATCAAAGACAAAGCCTGTAACATAGGAATAATGTAATCCCTGTGATGAGGATGAGCATCTTGCCTTTGATGTTCTTGTTAGCACATGGTGTTGCAAACCATCTCAACTCAGTAACATTAAACCATTAGAGGATGATATGCAAAAAATCCTTTGCCTTTTCACAACCCCATGTTTCTGAATGGCTGCTTTTTGAAAGCCACAGCAGCAAACCGGCACAGTCCCTATACCTGGAAGCTCTGATCTGTGTGCTGGTGATGGGCTGCATGTAGGCCTGGTGGCGTTCAGATAGCTGTTCTTCACAATGACTGTAAAGAGTCATTTCTCTGAACTTCCCATTGTAGCGAGGAGGATGATTGAGGTACAAGATTTCTGGTGCTATCCTGGGCTCTTAAAATTCCCTCAGCATTGTCTGCTTGGTCTGTATTGTAAGGTGGCACCTGCACACAGGATTGACAACTGAAGAGAGGAGAAGGACAAAAGCATCCAGCTTTGTGCTGCTTCCTTTCAGGAGAATTTGCTTGAACAAGCAGTTTTGTTCGTGTCTTTCTGCAGTAGAGAATTAGCCCTTTTCAGTAAAGGGGAAGGGGGCTCTGTATGGGTAATTTCCCCAAATCACAAAGAACAGGATGTCTCTCCCTTACAGATCTCAGAACATGGCCCCTTTCCTTGTGGGCCAGGACAGATCTGAGGCACCACAGCATTCCTCAAACATCATTGCTAGCCCGCAGTGCTTAATGATGCTGGGGTGAAGATGAGCCATTCTTTTTGATGGATATCTTTGTTACAGTGTATTAAATCATAAAAAGAGGAAATCTGCTTGTGCCCAAAGACAGAGGAATCTACTAAGTCTGGGAAAGGCTAGATTTATACGTGGCATAACTTATCTTGTAATGTTACATCACTTGCTCTCCCAGGTTCCACTGTCAGCCTACCACTGGAATTATTAACATACCAGCAGGATTTATATTGTACATCTGCAGTCAGGGGTAGCTCTTCCACATTCTCCTTGGTTTCTTGATGCTTAAGTGCAGTATCATTTTTGTCTTGTAATGTACGGGTTGTAGAGTCTTTGCAAAGAAAGAAATGAAATGGCATTTAGAGAACGCAGCGTAGAGAACTTAACCTTCCTTTTCCAGCCTGAGTGAACTTACTAACCACCATGTATACCATTGAGCTCTGGATGTGCTTTATAAAATGTAAGATCTAAAGCTCTTTGGTTGATGTATATTGTCATTAATGCACTTTAATTTGGTCAGGAGCTGTACATTTATGTTCCCTATAAGGGAAAGATGTAATGTTAAGCAGAGAATGTATTTGGCTAAAGATTGGTTCTGCTGTGGCATATTGTAATATCATACAGAAATTGTGCTTATTGGGTAGTGTCAAATGTTCCCAGTGTTCAGGGAGAGAACAAACCCCCAACCTGCTAATGCTTACATTTTGTTTAGAGATGGATGCAGGCAGCAATTTGTCCATGCAGATAACGTGCTCTGTAGTGCTGAATAGTTCAGCACAACCACAAACCAAGTTCATTGTGAGCTCTTGCTGGCAGCTTGCAAGAACACTGTTTGTAACATCTTCAATTAAACTACGTTTGGCTAATTCTTGAAGACAGCTTTTATGATCTAGGCTAGGAAGGGCATGACATGGTGGGTTTAGGAGTACAAGGGCCATTGGGAATGTTAATTAAATCCTGGGGAAAAGCCTTTTAGAAGTTGAATCCTGCAGCTGGAGACCTTGGATCTTTTATCATTGACTTGCAATGAGGGGCTTTCTAATAGTTCCTGCTGGTCTGATTAGGATTTTGTCAGATGCTTCCATTTCAAACATCAGTTTCAAGGGTGTTAGATGTGTGTTCTCAAATTGCTTTGGAGTTTAACTTAAAAGGATGAGTGTCATCCCTCCCTCTTGACATATCTTTCCTCAACGCGTAAAAGTAATCTGTCTTCATCAAAGCCCTGTATGACTCCTTCCAGCAACCAAATCCTATGTCCTACTTGTCTAAGTCAGGTACTTTTGATGAAAGATAGGTTTGGTTGCCTTAATTTATCATCCTGTTTGGAAAATGTGCCTCTGAAATTTTACCTGTGCTGCATGTCTTCCTTTTGGATGGTTATTGCATTTGGTCCTTGTAAAATGGAATGTGGTTACCTTCCCAAAGTTATGTGAAGTCCAGTGTTAAATTCCTCTCCTCTCAATGCCGTTGATGGTTGTTGTCAGGAAAACATTGCAACCAAATAGTTTTGATGGCAAGAGTGGATTAGAATTGAATGTCTAGCACTGGTAGTAGGGAAATCTCCTGTCACATACTGCCCTGTGCCGGTGTCAGGTAATTTATAGGGACTAAGTGGAACTGAGATGAGAGTGGTTTTGTCTGAAGGTACTTACCTGAATGCCATAATTCTGGAGAGCTTGTGTCAGGCAGTTGTTAAAGCACACATGTAAATGATATAAGTTTGATACTGGAATGCTTGTGTCTCTCAGAAATGAACTGGATAACAAAGGGAAGCTTCTGCTCACTTGGGCAGCCGCTTTGCATTTACTATTGCAAGCATTTCCTCACCTGAAGCCTTGTGAAAGATATAGAACTGCACAAAATGGGATGCAGGTAGCAGAACATACAAAAAATGGATATAATCCTTCTGTAAGCATGGTAGCTGTGAAAAGAAGGCTAAGGGAAGTCTTGGATTTCTCTTTTTCCACTGAGGAATATCCCCCCCTTTGAAAATACAGCATTTGGAAAGCATGACTGATGAGCTCTTTCCGCCTTACCTGCCTGCTTTTGGGTTCCCTGCAGCTGGAAAGTGTTGCATTAAAACCTCCTTCTTTTGAGTTTAAAAGCCTCTTTGTGGTCTTTGGGAAACATGTCAGGCAGATTCCTCTTAACTTTGTGCCCTCAGTGTCACATCTCAAACATGCTGTGTTTGGTCCTTCTGTGACCAAAAGTCCGGTGAGAAGAGGTGCATGGTTGCAGTCCTTCATCTAGTACTGAGAGCAAAAGAGATCAGCCGGGCTTGGCAAAGAACTAGGAGTACTTCACTGTTAAACATTTTCAGGTCTGTGTGATGAGGTTTATGTTGGCTGAAACAGTAGCAGAACTGTTGGTTAAGTTTGAGAGTTTGAGGAGAGAAAAGATACAAGTAGGACTAAAAGTCCCCCATTACTTTAAATGAGAGGAGAGGAGGAGTCAGGGATGTATGAAAGTAGTCCGCTTGGCTTCAGTTCCTGGAAGGTGATCTGGGCAGGAGGGTAAATTGATATGGAATTGTCAAGGAAATATTCTTCAGACCATTCTGATTTCCTTAGTTGAAATGGTTTCATGGAAACCCAGAGCTTCCCTTATTCTTTCTTCAACCACTGCCATCTCCTTACACTCTAGTGAGGAAATAGGGAAATGTGGGTTTAACATAGGATGGCTACAAAAAGGGATGGGTAAGTGTTGAAAGAAGTAGCAAAGACAACGGCAATGAAAGCTGCTTTGTTATGTGAGTTTTGCTCTGGTGTGTCCTGAGTAAACTTCTGTTGATGCCTTTCACTCACAGCCTAGATGACAGTCAGCTATATCTGTTAGAGTTTCACATGACTTAAAGCTGGAAGAGGAAGGACAAGGTCAGAGTTCAAAACTGGCCTATGTTTTTGGAAGGAGGAGAAGTTTGGAGGAGCCAAGTGCAAGTTAATACACTGAGCCAGGAGTAATCAGCTAGTCAGACATTACATGGAAAAGAACAGGCCTTACAGCAGTGTCTGAGATGGGTATCTAGGGATTACGGTAGTGGAAGGATTACAGATCAATGTGCTAGGTTTTCTACCTAGTACTAAACTGGAAGTGCTAAGCCTAAAGAAAAATCCTGCTCTAGCCTTAAGTCCTCAAATATGTAGACAACTTGGGAAAGGTGAACAGCATGCTCTCCATGCCCACAGTGGCAAAAAGAAGTGTGCCAGTATAGACAGAAATCAAGCCTATGTACACCCTCCACCCCCCAAAGGTAAGGTCAAAATACACCCATTTTGTCCATAATCGTGCAGGGTCAGTTAACTGAACAATCAGTAGGTTGATGGAGTGGGAGAAAGGACTTGTTGACCCAGTATAGAAGCTTATTAAGGTCTTGTGTGTACAAAGCCTTTCCTTGCTGATCAGGGCTTAACAGAGCCTAAGCTCAGGTGGCTGTATATGGCTGCAGCCCAGCAGCACTTCTCCAGAGTACCCTTACCTCTGAACTGCAAATCCTTTCTGTGCCTATGGGCAAGTAGAAGGGTGTCAGTTCACCTTCCTTAAAGATGGATCACAGTTATTTACCAACCCTCTCATCTTTTTGCCCACTGCTTTCTGTGCCGGAGCATGGTAGTGTCTGGAGTTGAAGCAGGCTGTGTTGTGTCTTCACAGCTCTTGGCAAGAGCTTTTTTCATGCTGCCTCTGAAACCTGGCTGGGAATCTGCTTCCCATTCTTCCTGAAAGTCTCAATTCCCTCCTGTGCTGCTGTTTCTTATGTACGATCTCTCTTGACATCCTCTGCTCTCCACTCTGCAATAGTTCCTTGGACACCTTGTTACTTGCAGGGTAAGACCAATCTGATCCCATCCATTGGATTTGATCTGCTCTAATCTGCACCAAAGCCAGATGAGGCAAACCAGAAGCTGGCCTCCTCTTTTCAAGGATTTCCTGGGTTTTATTTGAAAAGCCAGAGGATAAGGGCAGAGAAAAACAAAACTCAGGAGTGCCTTTTGTTCTGGTAGGGGTCTGGAAAAGAAAACCATGGAAGCTTGTAAATGAAGGGGGCAAAGGCTGAGGGCTTGTGTAGAATGCTTTATCCTGAAAAACCCAGGGACAGGAGAGCTGTGATTTAACTTTAAAAAACACCTTTAGGTGTCTGGAGTGATGGAGGAGATGATCCTGATAAACAGGTTGAAGTATTTTCATGCTGCTCGTGATGCCTGTTTCATTTCTGCCATTTGATGTATTAGAGCTGAAAGTCAGGAAGTGTGACTGTAGAAACCAAAGGAACACAGCAGCAGCTAGAAATTGTGTAACTGGGTTTGGGTGTTGATGGTGTGTATGTCTGGGGCTTTTTTCCTGTACTCCTTTATCCTTAGGAAAGACACAGTCTCAAGGATTTGCATACCAACATAGCAGGTCTCCAGCCTGAGACTGGTGCTGTCACTCGGGAAACTTCAGTCTTTCTATGCTTTATTCCCTTATTTCCTCTTTGAATTCTTGAAGGTAGAAGAGTATTTGAATGACACAGCCAACAAAAGCAGAATTTATCTGTTGTTTCTTTCACACCACCCCTGCCTTATCTGGAAGTTTGGTGAATTCTGAGCAGCAGAGACAATAGCCAGGCTTTGTGCAGGAGGCTGGAGTCCCTCTTGGGGGGAAGCTGAAGCCTCTTTGGGGATGAGAGGCTTTCTGTGCAATCCAGTGATAGAGGCAATCCTATAGCTCTGTTAATGAAGGCTGTTTCAGAAGGTGAAGCTGATTTATAGCAAGCAAGCAATGGAAGAAGCTCAGATGCTACCAGGACAGACTTCCTTTACAGACAAGGTCTCCTTCATGTTTGTACTTTCTCTAAGAAACCAGACTTCATAATTATTCTGTGACTGACTGAAACAAATCTGATTATCAAATGCATGTTCCTCTTGAAGGTGGTCTTGCCGTACTTCAGTGTTTCATTATTGACTGTGCTGTGAAAGATGAGGTAGTTTGGAGAGGTGTATTTTTCTGACCCTTTCTGAAAGGTTCAGTGTGTGTGGCAGAAGCTTCATTTTGTCTTTGGGAATGTATTTTAACCCTTTTCAAACAATGCATTTCACAAGTGCTGTGGTTTCACCTTCAACTTCTTAAAGTGCCCAAAAGGAAAACCATGTTCTTAACTGGCTCATGTACTGCTTACTGCCAGATCAAGTAGGAAAAGTGATGCTGGTGGAATCTTCTTCCTGGTCTCGAACCAGCCCGGGGCTTCAAAAGGCAGTTTAAAAACTTCTAGCCAAGTGGGGTTTGGGTGTGATGCTGCGATCTGAGAGTACATTGGTAGGCCCAATGCTGTGAAAATGCTTTATGCATGAGGGTTGTCACTTAGCTGTTGTGTCTATGGAAAATGAGGATTTTCTAGGCCCTGCAAACAGACCTTGTAAGTTTGGCTGTGTGGTTTGTAAGCGGTTCCTTTGGCACTTGCTTTATATAAAGACAAGAGGAATCCTTGCAGCTCTGGGTTGAAGTCACTCACTTCAAAAGCCCTATTAACCTTTTAGTCTGTGCATTTTGCTTCTTGGTTTGCTGGCAGACAGCTGGTAGTATCTCAATTTATATTACCACAATGCCTTGTACATCCTGCTTCTAGTCCTAGTGGGGAAAGGTGGAGTTCATCAGAGTAGAGGTGGGTGCTAAAGACCCCATTTTCCCTCAACCTGACATTACGTCATCTGGAAAACTCTTCTCTGGGCATATTACTCTTTCTGTCCTCTGTGGATGATTAAGTTGAGACAAGCCAAAGTGATACTGACACACCATCTTTCTGCCTGACCAAATACACCAGATATACAGTAATTAAAATTCACTTCTGAATGCAAAGTAGATGTTAATTACAGAACTCCTTTGGCAATACTTAAAATGGAAAAGTAATCATGCTTGTCCTGAACTACAGTAGAAGTAAACCAATGTTTTATGGCGCTTGCGAGGTGTGTTGAGCTCAGAATTGGAAAAGCTTTTTAGGGTTGAATTATTCCTCATGTTTCTTAATCTTCGTTATACAGAACAAGTGACTGGGCTGCTGTGGTGTGGTACCCCCACCAGAAAAGGCCAAGCAAGGAGCCTTTATGTTGTTTGATATAAACGTGGTACTCAAGCACATATATTAGTGTGTGTGAGGTTCCATGAGGCAGACTGCTGGATTGCTCAATGGATTGCTCAGGGCTGTTAACCATGTCCGTTGCCATATGAGCACCTGAATATGTTAGGGATGAAAACCTCTTTGAATTCAAGAGTCCATGGGTGTATATAGCCAAAGCAGAAAATCCTGTCACATAGATGAAGCCGTTTCTGTTATGTTCAGGAGACAATACTGCAGTAGTGGCAGCTCCTGCGCGCATTATGAGATCTGGAAATGAAGCTGTTGAAAAGCCCTGGAAGGCTAACCCCAACATTGTGATCTGTGTTTTCCAGGCTCCCTGGTGAGAACCTTCACTCCCTTTTACTTCCTGGTGGAGCCAACGGACGTTCTGTCGGTTCGTGGAGCCTCTGTTATAATGAACTGCTCAGCTTATTGTGAAACCTCCCCAAAAATCGAATGGAAGAAAGATGGGACTTTCCTGAACCTGGTGTCAGATGACCGGCGCCAGTTGCTACCTGATGGATCTTTATTAATAAACAGTGTGGTGCATTCCAAGCATAATAAACCCGATGAAGGATATTATCAATGTGTGGCAACCGTGGAAAGCCTGGGGACCATTGTCAGCAGGACAGCCAAGCTCACCGTAGCAGGTAAGTGTCTCCCTTGTTGTGAAGTACCTTGAACAACAATGATAATGATGCATGCTCTTCCCATGCAAAAGGAGGCAGGTGCTTTCCAGGAAAGGAAAAGCTCCTTTTGTCAGTTGTCAGTGAAACTGGGACTGTTTCTCTCAGTTTGGTGGCTGGAATTTGTCATGTGTTCTGTTCATCTAAGTGCTTTAATGTGTGGGCATTTCTCAGGAAATGCTGAAGATCAGGAAAACTGAGATGAGTGGATTAAAGGTGTCAGGAACATGTAATCACAATCTAGATTTACTACAGCTTAGAAGGTTTAAAAAGAGCAAGGATCTATTTTATGTATAAACACCCTTAAAAAATGACTTTCTCTGCCTGCTTTTAGGTTGACATTTATCTACCCTCTGCCATGAAACATTTGGGAAGCTCCTAAAGGCTGGTGGTGTGTCCAGTGTCTGAGGAACTGCAGGGCTGGTGAAGGAAGAAAGCAGGAGTGCTCGGGGGTTGTAGTTTTCTGTTGAGTCTCAGGTGTGTGATACTCAACAGGAAGTCTGGAAAGTAACAAACCACCGAATTATTAGAGCTTCCCTGACAGAGGCTGAGGAACCCAAGTCATCACCTCACCTTTGGGGTTTTGAGTGACCTTTAGACATGGCTTGCTAATAGCTTTTATTTCGGGGGTAGGAAGCAGTAGGTGAGTGAAGTTTGCACATTAAAGACCATGATTTGGGAGGTGATCTGTGTTCAGAATGTTGTTTCCTTATGTCTCGGAGGTTGGCAGTGTCACACTGTGTGTGTCTTATGAACGGTGTAGCTGGAAGAGGCTTAGCATTAGTAAGAGTGAGACTTCAAAACCCAACCGGAAAAAAAAAGCTAAACTAAGGCAGTGTAACTCAGAAAAAGCCTATGAAGCAATTTTCTTTTGTGTCTCTAATGATGTTTGCCAGCCTTTTTCAAACAGTGGGTTTTTTCTTTGCTTAATAAATGTCTGGAGGTAATGAATTCTTCTGACTAGTGCTGCAGCATCTCCCAGAGCTGCTGCTTGCTGTCATTTATATTCCAATGTTGTCTCGATTAAGTTAGCTTGCAGCATTGTTGTGGAACATCAGAAATGAAAAACTGGGGGTTTTATACCTTAGGAGTGACTTTAGGAGTCTCTGAATGAGAAATACATTTCTGAGTTTCTTGGCAATGAGGACAATAAAAACAGTTCTTGGGCAATTACCACCTTCTGCCATCGCTGCTGTTGTGATTAATTGTGCTGCGTTCTACATGAGATCACTCAGCATTTTGCTTCTGTTACCATCCTGCTCTGCATGATCATTAGGTAAGGTTAATGGGGTTAAAAATGAAGGTAATCCAAAATGCCTTCAGTTCAGGGTTTTTCTGTGTTAATGCTGAAGACGGTATTTTAATTGACAGGTTTGAAAACAGTGGAGCCTTTTAGTACTAAAACCAGCATCAACATCAGTGCAATGCTGAGGTTTGTTTTCACAATTTTCAGTAGAAATTTGAACATATATAGTCTAACCAAAGCCAGTACAAATTTTTACCATATATATTGTTGCCCCTTTATCTCATATTGGCCTAATGGCAATATTAGAGGGTTACTGATGGATTCCATGCAATAAAAACTCTGATTTTTGTTGGTCAGAACTAGAGGAGGTGCTCTTGATGCATGTTCTGTGCCGCCTTGTGCCATCCTGTTTGGTCAGAAACTTGCCCAAGAGCATCCTCTGCCTGCAGGGTGCATAAGTTGTTCTGCTGCTCCAAAACAGTTGTCAAATGGAGATGGGGTAGCAGGATTTACTAACTCAGCATAGTGCCAAGGGCCATGCAACACTACACAGAGTGCAGCCCTTTAGCTGGGGGGAAGGGTGGCTTTGGTTGCTAAAGGCTTTGCAATAAGATGGGGAGTGTTTAAATTCTGGTTTAATGATACTGCTTTTCCTGACCTCATTTGAATCCCTCAGTTCATCAGTTGCTTTTAATATGTCTTCTCTTGCTCTTTGTTTTAATTGGGAGCTCTTAGCCTGTGGTACGTGTGGGGTTCGTTAGCATGGTGAGGTCTCTCTTTGGCCTTGAGATAACAGTGGGAGGCAGCTAATTCCCCTCTTAATTGAGCAGTGGTATGTGAATTTGTATGGGATGTGTGAACGCTGCACTGCAATGCACCTGATCTCTTAAAAAGGATATTACAAAGCAGAGCTCACAGCTTTTAATGGCTTCTTATTCATTTAGTGACTTCATTGCCTGAAAATGCTCAATTCTGGGCAGTAATGTAGGCCAGGGCAAAGCAAATCCAGTAAAAACTGCTCAGTCCAGTAAGGACTTTTTATATGTTACAGTTTGGATCTTAAATTTGAGTGTTACAAAGTGCAGCTCATTCCTTGCCACGGGTGACAGGAATTGATAGCACAAAGTGCTGCGAGGTGACAGCAGGGCTTACTCAACCTTTGTATGGAAAAATCAAACCAAAACATACACAATCCATACCTGAGCGTGGACTGTTCACACACTGACTGAATGCTTCATGTTAGACCTACTGTCTTGGTTTTGTGCTTCAATCTGTGTGTGTGACACGGTGCTGTAAATGTGTCATGGCAGGGGAAGATTCATGCTGGTTGGGATTGGCAAGTTTGTCGTGCATTTGACAGTGTGCTTTGAAAGAACCTTTTCCCTACATGATAATAGATGAGAAGCCTTTACTTTGCAGGTGGTTTTGAGGTGTGAGAAGCAAAGTTTCTGTGGCAGCCGAGATTCCCATAGAAATGGATTTTTTCCTTCTTTAACCTAATTTCTCACGTGATATAAAAACAAAAGTCAAGTTATGATAAAGTATGAGAGTATGAAGAATACTTTAAATCAGTACAATTAGTCTATAACTTCAAATTGTATGAGCTGCTCCTGGATAGCATGCTGCTTTTAGAAGGGGTTTTCCTTCCTTTCCTTGAACCCATAGTATGACCCCTCAGGCTTGAGCGTAGGGGAGTGACACTGTGTTGCGGGCATATAGTCCATATAATGTAGAGTGGTTTGCCATTCTTATGATGGATTTGAACTAGGGAAAGTCAAAGGAACTGCCTAATTTATGTAAAGCCACCACTTTTTAATCAGTGCCTTACGACAGTGTGTTTTAATTGGCTTTTGAAATGCAAATCTGTCTGTGATACTTAAGTGCTTGTTAGATCTTAAGAAGGGGGAAGGGTTGGAATAGCTCTTACAAAACATGGATTAAAGGAAAGATTTGCAAAATGTTGAGGAACTGTGTGATTCCTCTTGGAAAAAGAGATGTGTATGTATTTTATGACAAAGTGTAATGCTAGCTTAAAAACATCCCCGAGATCTTTTTCCTCCTGTCACTATTTACTAGTACTTAGTGAAAGCTTTCTTAAAGCTTTGTCTGAGAGAACAGATACATAAGGACCTAAAAGCTCTGAGGCATGACAGTGGCGCTGAGTTTCTACTATTGGATCTATATAGTCATTTAAAGACTGTCCAGTAAATTATTTTTCACCTCTGTGCCTTTTTTCCCCAAGTGAATCCATCTTCTTCCATTTACCTTTGCATTGGATATTTGCCTTTGAGCTTCGCTATGTAACTTGTTTAGTTGTGTTGATGTAGCTGCCTTGTATGTATTTAGGTGTGTCTGAGCTTCATTTCAAAAAGCACTTTGTTTTCCTCCCACCTCCATAAAATAATCTCTTTGTGTTACTGTTTCTCATTTTAATCCCAGCCTGGTTTGAGTTGGAAGGGACCTTCAGGCTCACCCAGTTCCAACCCCTGCCACGGGCAGGGACACCTTCCACTAGAGCAGGTTGCTCCAAGCCCCTGTGTCCAACCTGGC
>JANHGB010005594.1:0-21022 GCA_026283785.1 Coracopsis vasa
ATGTACTCACTGTTACAAGCTGTAGCTAAAATTTGAGCTGTTGAATTTGATGTGTTTCAGCTACCTCCTCCCTCATCTGCTTCCTACCAAGCCAGCATTAGATATCCATGGGCTCTGCCACCAGACCACAAACACGGTCCAGAGGGTCTTCAAGATGAGTTTTGTCCCAGTTGGCTTCTGGCAAAGATTCATAGCCCGAATGTTAATTAGCTTGGCTGAGATGGACCTCCAGGTAGGTTGCTGTATCCCTCTGCAAGCAAAAGAAGACAGCTAAAGTTGTTCAGTGTAGTGTTAAGTGGGTGTCTCTTCATATCCAGCTTTCTTCAGTCACAGATTTCAATAATGTTATTTTAGTAAATAAGGAGAAATGAGACTCTGCAATCAAAATCTGATTCTGTTTTCACAGTAGGTGTCATTTAGAACAACAGATTGGCACTGGGGAAGAAAGCCTGTGTTCTCCACAGCCTCTTTATAACATGATCCCCTGGAAGGTCTCAGTACCTCCAGCGTCTTCCAATTACAAGTAATTGGAGTTCTGCCTGCGGCTCTTGTCCATGACCGTTCCACTGGGCCAGGCTCTGCTCATATTGTTTGCCAGAGGAGATCTGGAATAGCTCCACTAAAGTCAGCTATCTGAATCTATATGGGTTTAAATGAGGAGAAAATTACAGGACTGTTGCCTTAATGTGATAATGAGTGCAAGCAGGCACCCTATTAGTGCAAGTGGTATGCCTATCATTAAAGCAGTGCTTGTAAGGTTCTGAAAGCTGAGCGAATTTTAATGTTATTGCAGACTTATTTTTGCAGCAGCTTATATCTGAAAACATAGAAACATAACCCTGCTGGAAACCATAATAAACACCTGCAAAATATTTTTAGTACTTCTGTGGTATCTTCTTAACAGCTATCCATTCAAAGTGTGTTCTGTCATTGATGTACAGAACGTGGAAAACATGATGCCTGGGTTTGGAAGGCCCTCAGTGTTCCAAGCTTCTCAAACCATGTAATAACTTTACCTGTTTTAATGGACTGTCTTGGCAACCCCTTGCTTACATCCTCAAGGGCACTATGTAACCCTAGAGCACCTTTGCTAGGGACCTCATCCAGTCCTCGCTGCAGTGAATGGAAAGGATTCCAGGCATCAGACCTATCTGCAGACATATAAGCATTAGAGCAATGAGTACAGTGGAGTTCTGCAGATAAGTCTTTGGTTTTAAAATACATTTTTGCTCCAAGTGCTGGTTTCAAGTGTCTTGGAGAAAAGCCATCTTCCTCCCACTGAAACAGGTGGAAAAGTTAACTCTACATTAAGGGCAGACTTAATCATTCACTAGAACATTTAGCTCTTCTTTAGGCTTGTAAGACTTCTGCAAATGCAGAGTTGATGTAACAAATGTCACAGTTACAGAATTAACTTTTTCCACTGATAGGAAATTGTTCCTTTTTGCATGCATGAAAAATACTTTCATTGCTATAAACCCAACTTTTACTGTGTGTATTTTCATTCCATCACTGAATTCTTTATGAGCACTAGTTGCTCTTAAATGGCAAAGGTATGATAGCACCTGTGAAGGCCAAAACGTGAAGTCACCTTAATGCTTGATTAAACCAACATCCTTATAAGAAATTTCAATGATTTAATGACTTTCATGCTTTTCTGTTGTTTCAGCTTTTTGAAAACAAGAAGAACACCAAGACAAGAAACAAAAAGGTGACCATCTACAGCTTCACAGGCACCCAAAGGAACCGCTGCAGCACATTCCGAGTCAAAAGGACTCACACTGTTTACTGGCAGGAAGGTCTGTTCGTTACCTTTGATGGAGGCTATCTTAGGTAATTTGTGTTCATAATGCAGCATGCATGACAGGGGACTAGTAGAGTGTATGAAACACATCATCTGAATGGAGATGAATGAGCCTAACTCATGGTATATGCTCACTCATCAGTAGAAAACGAGGCTCCTTTGTTAGACATAACTCATCTGGTAACAACTGGTGACAAAAATGATGAGTACCTGATTGTTTGCAGTTGTGAATATATCAACCTAATGTGTTATTGCAGCCACAAATTTAAAGAGGCCTGAAAACAAGGCGATACTCAGTGCAGAGCTCTTTACCAGTGTAAAATCATACATTATCACATGCAAAGATTTCATTGCATCAGGGGCTTTTCCACTGAATCCTAAAGCATCACCACAGTGTGGCAATAGTTCAGATCAATGGAGGTGCTTCTGTGCTATCAGACTGTGTGGTTCAGGGACTGTGGACAGCTGTTTTAAGCTGGCCAAGGCAGAGTGTGTGCTGGCTGCAAGCCTGGAGGAAAACTTGCTGTCCATGTTCTTTCACAAATGTAGAGAGTAGGCAACTACTTAAGACATTAATCTCTGTAGTATCTGCAGATGCATTCTTTCAGTCATGGCACGATAGGGAGGAACCATTGATGCTGTTGCATGGTTGGAAACCAGAAGGGCACGGTGACTTTCCTCAGTTCATCTACGCAGTCTGTGGCTGAGTAGAGACTTGGATCCAGACATTGCAAATCACACGATGGAATCCTTAATTCTGGACCATGGTGGTGGTCAACCTCTTATCTCTCTATGTACCTCAGGGAGTTACAGAACTCAGCTCTTTGTGTTAAACGGGTGGGAGTTTTGGGATTTGGGTTGGGTTTGGGGTTGGTTTGTTTGCTTTTGTGGGCATTACACAAAAAATTACGTCCATAAACTCTTCCAAACAGTGTTTGGAAGTTGCAGTAATAAAAAATCACTGGAATTTTGTTACTGATTTATAAAATTCTTAACCCTCCATCATTCTGTAAGGGGCATTTCTGTCAAAAGTCTCTATTATACTGAATTCACTTAGGCCGGAGTTTTCTCTGGGTCTGACCTTCTGTAGCATTCAGCGATTGTGAGCAATTGGCATTTCTGTGCAAGGATTCTGTTCTGAAAGTCGTTTGCAGAACAGACTGGATTGAAAATCATCCTCAAAGCTAGCTGGCTTTTTATTTTGATTACTTATGAACTACGTGTTGCTATGTAATTCCTGTGAGAAAGCAAGTTTGCTGCCACTGATACTTCACCAAAGCTTCATGGGGCTGTCTTTTGGCTTTCTTACACAGTGTCGAGTCTTCTGATGTGAACTGGAAAAAGAAAAAAAGTGGTGGAATTAAAATCATTTCCCAGTCAGAAGTGAGAGACTTTTCAGCAATGGCTTTCATCACAGATCATGTCAACTCTTTGATAGACCAGTGGTTTCCTGGTAAGAGAACTGCTATAATTTTCTGTGCAGTATTAGGTCTTTTTAACAGAAGGCTCTTTGACAGAGCTCTCCAGGTGCACAATACTGGGTGTTAATTGAGGACCCCTCAGGCTCTGACAGTCTCAAGCCAATAACATTTGGTAAAAGCTGATAAACTTGCAGACAGATCAGGATTTTTTGCCAGCACACCTTGGTCTAGACATTGTGTCTTTCAGTCTGTCAGTCACGGTAAGCACAGGTGAAATATTACAGATCAAACAGGACCTGCTTCTGTATGAGTTCAAAAGACTCTTCCAGTGCTCATTGCAGGGGAAGGATTTGGCCCAAACTACTTGGCTCTGTCCCTCAATGGCAGAACTCATTTTGGCATCGGCTGGGATCAGCATTTGTCCACCATTCCTAACACCCTGTAATTTATAAAATTATGATGGGAGAGGCATGAGTGAATATGATACCAAGGACTCTGTGCCAAGGTAACTTCCTTGACTCCTGCAGTTGTTTTTCCTGTGATTAGCACAGATCCTGCTGTTACCCAGCGGGCTCTTTGAAACCCCAATGCACTTTGTTTGAAACCAAAACAAAATCTGAAGTGTTCTTTCTTGTCCCACACTAGGCTAGAAAACAGTGCCAAAATCACTTAATTGGAGGCTCTCTGGAGGAAGCAGTTGTGCACTCTCACATATTCATGTTCTGTGTGTTATGAAGATAAAAGAAAGTTTTATTTGCCTTTGGATTAAAATAGCGATAACATTTATTGCCGAAGCTTGAAAAGAGTCATGACTTTGAAGGCTATGGCCCATGTTCACTCTGCCTAATTGTAGGCATTTAATGGAGCCTGTCACCTCCAATCCTTCTGCAGTTAGTGGGAGAGGTGGGAACCTCCCAAAGGTTTACCTTTGGTAGAATCCATGTTTCCCCTGGAAGGGCTGAAAATCTGCCCATGAGGGAGCACACGGTAATTGTGCTCCTAACTTGGGTGCTGTAGGTGAGTGCTTACTCCTAGCCTGCACCTGAAGCGTTCAGCCTGAGCACAGCGTTCCATGCTTCCCAGCCCATTCCCATTCCCATGCCTGCTCTCCATATGAAGCCATCTGGCAGTTTGCAGTCTGCAAAGCAGATGTGGCTGGGGCTCCCGGGCAGCCGCTGTACTTCCACTGCACGGTCGTGCTCTGTAGCATGCACACTGATCCTTGTATGCAGCTCACAGACACCCAGCACGTAGGAAGTTCTCTCCAAAGCTCTATTCATATACTTTGAGTTTCTGCTGGTCCTGAATATATTTTCTTTGCAAGCCTGTGTGTTACCTGTGACCAAAGCAAAGTAGCTGTTCAGTTATGTCAACAATCCTGTCTTCTCAGTACTGTCCCTGCTATCTGTGTACACTTTGGGAAAAGCTCTTCTTACTCCAGTTAATACACAGCAGTGTTAAACTGCTGCTTTTGTGAGTGTGACCATTCTCAGCCAGTGGATCCAGGTAGTGACTGCAGACATTTGTATTTGGGGCTGTTGCTCCTTATCAGTTTGTGTGGGTTATGTTGTTTTCTGTTTGCTTGCTTGCTTTGAAGCACTCACAGCCACTGAGAGTGATGGCACGTTGCTGATGGAGCAGTATGTGCCCTGCCACATCTGTGCAGCTTCCAAGCTGGAGGAGAATGAGTGTGGTGACAGGGCAGAGGATGCTCAGTACTTCAACATGGAGGACTGTGTCTTGACTGCCATTGAACTGGACTACATCACATGTCCGAACCACCCTGATATCCCCGTTTCTCTCCAAGAGCTGGTCCCAGAGCTTTTCATGACCGATTTTCCTGCCAGGTAACGTTATTTAATAGTCTTTAATTAAGTTTCAGTGTACCTCTGTAATTCAGTTGGATCTTTTTCCTAAATAATCTCTGCTAGAGGAACATACTGACCACAGGAAACAAATTCATCCACTCTTAATGCCTGCTCTGGCAATTCCTCCCAAACTGCACTGCTGGTGGTCAGCACACTCAGTTAGACAATCACTGTGTGCTGACCCAAGTCATCACTTCAGGGGGTCCTTTGAGATCACTATGGTGCAATGAGAGTCCTTTTTTAAAGCCACAGCTGTCCTGCATTGCCCAGTACTCTGACCAGAGCTTTCTGTAGATTGAATCTTTCTAGGATCCCAGAAAAGAGATTTTAATATGGCAAAACCAAAAGGAAGTGCTGCTGTGTCACAAGATTGGCACTGAAATCGCCTTTAGTTTTAAGAGCCTGTAGGTGAGTGAATTTAGCCTCCACTAGAGAATTCACACTGAGTCGAGGCTCCTGCTTGGCTGAGGGCTGTTGGATGTGTTGTATAGTAGTGTGGCAGTTCTGAACAGCTGAAACAGCTCTTCCCTACCCACAGCAGCACTGCCAAATCTTGAAGCAGCTTAACAGCATTCCCAGATGGGTTCAGTCTAACACCCCTTATTATTTACTGTGTAGAGCAAGAGACCTCCTGACAGCAGGCAAGACAAGATATCAATGTCTCTTTTGGTTCACACTCTCTCAGACCTTTCTGTGCCCGATGCAGAGCCATGAGACCTCTAGACCAAACTGTGCCCTTTTGGCTGCTTCAGAGTCTTCTGAGCTCCCACTGGCCCCTGTTCCGTTCTTGGGGTCATTTCACTGGGCAAACACCCCATCAGCTCCTCACGACAACTCTCCTCGCAGTGCTATCTCCTAGAGATTTATTTGACGGGTATGAGGCGAGTGGAGATGTTTGAAGTGTGAACAGCTGTAAAAGTAGTCTCTGGAAGAGTGGGAAAGTGATGAATTGCAGCCTGGGAACAGCTAGCTGATTTGAATAATCAGGTTTCAGAGTGTGGAGCTGTTCATAAACATCCTGTCCTGCCTCAGTGGAGAAGAGAGGGAAATGAAGCAAAAAAATCATTAGTACAGATAAATGGGACAAATGGCTGCACCTTGTCATCTGCTTGGAGAAGGAGCTTATGTGCTTTCCAGATCTGTTTGATTCTTGTGAGAAAAATTAGTAAAGAGACTTTTGCTCATTTGCCCAAGTTACTTCTTTCTGCTGGAAACCTGTTGTAGAGCATGAGCCAGCATAGAGCACGCTGAGATGACCAAGGTAGTTTAGGTGATCCGATCCTCTCAGTAGATAAGATGAAAACCAATTAGGGATTTGTGGAACTGGAAATCACATTAAAACCATGATTTTACAACATCTTTGAAACTTTTAATTAAAAAGGCCCGATCTCCTTTTGGCAGACTGTTCCTGGAAAATAGCAAACTGGAATGCAGTGAAAATGAAAACAACGTTCTTGGCCAGGGTGGAAGTGGAACCGTTATATATCGGGCACGGTACCAAGGAAAACCAGTGGCTGTGAAGAGATTTCAGATTAAAAAATGCATGGGTTCTCCCACTTCAGCTGCAGGTACAGTACACAGCATCGGTGTCGGGAATCAGCTCTTGCAGTCTGCTATCCCAAGCTTAAGACTAAAGAGCCTTTGCTCTCCGAAGTGCTGGCAGCACCTGTTTAAATACAGCTTTGAAATATATAGCAAAATTGGTGTGTTTCCATGGAGGAGGAGGGTGCATCTTTGAGTTCTTCAGGAAAGCACTTCAGCAATGAAGGTCATTGGCACTACTGGAAGCATCTCTCCTGCCGGGTGGACTCAGCGTGCCAAGGCAGAGCCCTTGATTGGGGTGGGAAGTAAGATTTCATCTCCTGTTCCCAAGCTATTTGGCAATGAGAAGTGTGGATTTGCATGGGTTTGTACTAAGGACTTGTGAGTCTCTACCTTTGAATAAGTCTTTTACTCCATCTGTGCCAGCAGTTACAGAAAGCAAATTGGAAATCCTCAGGCTGCCAGCTCCTTTAGGCAGGGACAGGCTCTGGTACTGCACATGCTGTCTGTCAAGCCCAGATTTCCAGCAGAGCCTCAGTCCATGGACAAAGGAAAGGGAAAAGTGCCTCACTTTCCTCATTTTTGTTCCTGAACCCCTGAGCTGTGGATCAGCTGCTGTCACAGTGACAGAAAACCTTGGGAAAGACCAAGCCTGCCTGAGCAGCCTGTGGTGACCTGTGGCAGAAGGGCAGTTACTGTGAAGTGTCCCTCTTCTGGCAGGGCAGCTGGGAAAGGGTAGGGAAGACTCCTTTCACCAGAGGGTTTGCAATGTGGCATCCATACCCAGAGAGTCCCTGCTTTAGAAAGCACAGTCCCTTCCAACCCAACCCATTCTGTGACTCTATGGTGCAACTTAAAGCCTTGCTATTGGTGTAACACCACAAGCTGCCTTCCTCCTGCAGCATTTGCTCAGTGATTAGCACCTTCCAAAGAGTTTCTGCCTTGGTTTCTCAGCTGGAGAGTAAGAAGGGGTTTGTGTGTCTTGCCAGATACCATGCTGAAACACCTGAGAGCCATGGATGCCATGAAGAACTTCTCAGAGTTTCGCCAGGAAGCCAGCATGCTCCACTCGCTGCAACACCCCTGCATCGTCTCCCTCATTGGCATCAGCATCCATCCTCTCTGCTTTGCCTTAGAGCTGGCCCCCCTGGGCAGCCTCACCACTGTATTGTCTGAAAACTCCAAAGGTAAAAACGGGATCTTCCTCCTGGGAGAGCTCATTCTCTGAGTCTTGGTAATGGCAAATGGTCAACAACATTTAAATTACTGCCTGATTTACTAGAGGGGATTTTTTTCCAGACTAGGGGAAGTGGGAGGGATGGAATTGCTCTTAAACCGTGCCTTTGGGAACCTAGTAAGAATTGATGCTCAGGATTTGCAAACCTATTTTGGAGACCTGGATTTTCAATTTCTCTGCAAATTAAAAAGTGCATCTCACTTCAGTGCTGCATGGGGAATGCTGTGTTCTTCCCCCTGCAGATGGGGGTCTGGCACTCTAAATTCCCTCATAATTATCTGTATTTCTGTCACTGTCAAATGAATGACACTAATTCCAAGATAGGTTGAGGCCATCTGACCCTCTTGGCACCTTGGCTTTGTGTCAGCTTTCGGTAAGACACTAATTCTAACCAGAAGATTTAGGGGTTTAGAAGTGAAAGGGTTTAAAAAAAGAATCTAATAGAGCTGTCAGACGTGAATAATAACATGAACAGTGTCACTTCACATCCTGACATTGAGTGATGTTTTAAAAGGTTGTTATTGCTCTGAGTTTAAAGGAGAAAGGAGGGGGTGAAAAAAGCAGTTGTTGCAATTACAAGAACTGAAGACAGGCTGTTCCTTTGGGCCAGGGTCTTCCTTTGTGCCACTGGGACACATGCTGACACACAAAATAGCGTACCAGATTGTAACAGGCCTTGCCTACCTGCATAAGAAGAACATCATCTTCTGTGACCTGAAGTCAGACAACATTTTGGTGTGGTCCCTGGATGTCAAAGAGCACATCAACATCAAACTCTCTGACTATGGGATCTCCCGGCAGTCCTTCCATGAAGGCGCGCTTGGCGTGGAGGGCACACCAGGATACCAAGCTCCTGAGATCAGGCCTCGCATAGTCTATGATGAGAAGGTAACTGTGGTGTATCCATGGGGGCAGCTCCTGTGCCACAGCAGTGGGTGCTGGCTTCATGCATGGGGCTGAATTCCCTTACACATGCATGGTGTGCAGCACTGGCTTTCCCACTGTGACCTTCCTTCCTTCCTTCCTTCTCCATCCACCAAGGGGGGTTTGCCTTGTTTTTAACTCTGCTTCTGGCTCTAGGTGGACATGTTCTCATACGGGATGGTCCTGTATGAGCTGCTGTCTGGTCAGCGGCCTGTGCTAGGACAACACCAGCTCCAGATTGCAAAGAAGCTGTCTAAAGGGATCCGTCCTGTCCTTGGGCAGCCAGAAGAGGTGCAGCTATATAGGATGCAGGCACTCATGATGGAGTGTTGGGACACTAAGCCAGAAAAGGTACAAGACAGCCCTTTTGTGACCAGTGTTTTCTGCTCTTACAGCTACAGGGGTCTGGCAGCCCTCTTCACACAGGAGAGCTGAGCTTGTTCTTGGTACAGCAGACAGCTTGTTTGTCCGTTTACTGCTCCTGCTGATTTGGCCCAGAACTGCTCTTGACTTAAATGGGAGTTTTATGAATGCAATGGTGGCAGATTGGTGGCCCTAGACAGTGCAGTGACATGAAGGTCCCTTGATGTCAGTGGCAGTTTGGGTATTGATTTCACCAGGGCAAGATGGTACCCATAATTTCTACAACATTATGCTGTGAGTGTAACTACAAAGATTTCCAGATCCCTGAGATTGTGAAAGGCAGGGTGAGGAATAAAAGGGTTCGAAGTATGAGGAAAGGATGATGCTGCATTATGTTTTTCATTAATTACAAGTTGGTGTTTAATAGCTGCTGTCCTGCAGACAAAGGTCAGCTTGACTCACAGCTGTTAGTCATGGCAGTGACAGTGGGGCAGCTTCCAAAATTCATAAACCTGAAGAAATGAATTGATAAAATGTGTAAGAGAATCACTGATCAATCCATGGAAGCACAGAAGAGGTTTGGCTTCAGTGGGATACGAAGGATACTAAGAACCAATGAGGTGGGATTTATAAGGAGAATTTGGTGCAGATTTGAGAACGTAGCAGAAGTCTTTATTGAAGAAGGCCACTTCCTGGCTCTCCAGCTTTAATTATTGTTATTCTTTTCTGATCTGGACTGTCTTGTGTGACACATGCCTTTTCTTTTTCCTTTGCCCACAGCGTCCACTGGCCATTTCTGTGGTAGGACAGATGAAAGATCCTACCTTTGCAACATTTATGTACCTGCTATCCTGTGGGAAGCAGTCCTCCTTCTTCTGCTCCCAAGGACAGGATTACACTGTGGTGCTCTGGAATGGGAAGGAAGACGCCAGGTGAGACAGCTCATATTTGTAATTTCTTTCTTTTTAAGTAAAAACCCTTGATCGTCTTCACTTCATGCCTCTGAGGCGGAGGTAAAGAGAAGGTGAAAGTGGATTTGGGGGAGTGCCAAGGATACGGTGAACACTGTTTTCCCAAACTCTTTTAATTGCGAACAGTGGTTGCTTTACAAAGGCTATTTAATGAGCTTAACTCAGCTTCAGTTAATATGAGGAGAAGCTTAGGGCAGTGTAGTGATTCACACACACAGGATGAAGCATTTGTACATGAGAACAGACATGTTCTGCCTTCCCTAATGAGGCCATTTAACACTAAACCTTTCCTAATTGCGACTGCAGTTCCATCTCCATTCTGCAGAGCAATTAAGCACATGCTTAAATCCGATTGAAATCATCAGGAGTTAACCACATGCCTGAAGCTGTGTGTGCATCCAAGTGTATACTGCCAGTAAAATGTGTGCTGTACTGAATAGGCATGTGCTTAAAATGTTATTAAACTGTGACTGAGATGATGGCATTCTGCTCAGCCGTATGTGACCCATGGCTAGTTAGGTTTATTTTTATGGATGTTACTGATTTTTATAGCCTCAGTCTTCTCTGGAAACATTCACAAACTGATGTAAATTTTATATTAATGTGTTCATTATTTGTAACCATTAACCTAATGGGAAAGGGATGTGATTTGTTTATGAACAATTTGCTTTGCTCTTTGTGGTGCCTGCTCAATCGTTCAGTGCAGACAGTACAAGTACTCCTGCTAAAACTGTTGAAACACATGGGACTCACAGATGTAATTTGAATGCATGGATGTTGTCCAAATATTCACAGCAATATATCTCAGTGAATCTGCTTCCTGACTGGACAATCCACTTGCTGGAGACTGCTGAATAACAAATTACTTATATGTGACAGATTTCAGGCTGTGTGATTGCTCGTGCCACAGTTGGTAAAACATCTGGGGCTCACAGATGTGGGTGTGAATATCCAGTTACTGTTCAAACATGCAAACCCAATAAACTCCCCAAACAAAATACATGTAGTTACAAAAATATTAATCAGTCATATTTAGAAATCATTTTATCAGGTTACAGGGCTTTGCTCTTACTTGGAAGAATCATGCTCTTCTGGTTTATGTACTAGAATAAGTAATGGAGCCAGATAATACTAAGGCAGTGAACTTGGAAAATGAGCACATATTCTCTGGAGAACCTAATAGGCAAGATGGGCTAAGACCTCACAGCTATTAATTACTATTAATAGCTAGTGATACTGCTGCTCAGCTGGAGCTATTTGTCTCACAGCTGAAGTATAGTAACCGCATAAGTACTCCTTATCCATTTCCACACAAAGTCAGACAGCTGAGTTTAAATCTTCACAGAAACAATTGCATATCTGCCCCCTGAGGAAGACTTGTGGCACATCTGTATTTCTCTTCCTTTACAATGACTATTTGGAGGGTTGTAGATCCTTGCAGCATTGTGCACATCTGGACAGTCACGTTATGGCTTGGCCAAAAATGCCACGTAGCGTCCTGCAGCAGTGTGCAGGCTGAATGCTGGCTATAGGAAATTGTTGTTTGCTCCTTTCAGAAACTACACAGTGGTGAACCTGGAGAAGGGAGTCATAGAAGTGGAGAGGATGAGCTGCCCAGGAATGAAGCTGTGCTGCCAACTCAAATTACAGAATGCCCTCTGGGCTGCCACAGAGGTGAGTGCTGGTTGAGTCTAAGAGCCCTGCTCAAGAAGGGGCCTCATTAGAAGAGACATGAATGAAGAGAAAGAGCTTATTAAATTAGTAAAGCTGAGAGTGTTTGAGACAGTGAGCATCTCGGATGAGCAGAGTGACTTTGCATCTGCTGCCTTTGGGTGTATTGTTTCTACATGTCAGACAGGTGACATCTAGATCAAAATCGTGCTTCCTGGTGTTCAAAGCAATCGTGGGAACTTCAGCTTTCCGAGGCAAAACTCTCTGGATTATAGCATATCCGTACCCAGGGTTTCATCTGGGAAATGTCCTAATCTGTAGGCGATAAAGGGAAGCAGTGAAAGAAACCATGCATGGAAGGGTGGGGTTTTGAAAGAGGCCTGAGGGATTTCAAAGTTGGTGGGAAATGGGTACCCAAGTTTTGTGTTCACCATGGAAAACTGCAGCTAAAAAGATAAGAGTGAGAGAGCATGGCTGATGTATCCCTCAGAGCCCCTGTCCACCCATCACAAAGGGCTGTGTTAAGTGTCAGCCAGTCCCAACACAATCGTTTGACTCAAAGCAAGTTAAAAATAGCTGAAACAAACTGAAATGTTCCTGAAGTTCAGTGTTTCATTGTGGGAAAGGAGCTCACACTTATTGAATGAATAATTTGTGTTGGTTAATTCACTCCACCCTAGGATAAGTGCTATAACTGAATGAGAGTACAGCTCTTTTTCCCCCGTAGCAAATAAGATGTATTGACATTTTCTGTTCCCAAATGGAGGCAAAGTTCAAATATTCCTCTTTTTTTATAACAAAAATGATAGAAAAAATAGAATTCAAAAGTCTTAAAGCACTGTATTGCCACCTTTTCAATAAAAATGAAGTGTGCTGCTATTCCCTTAACCAGGTGCTCTACATCAGTTTAGTAGATTTATGAGGTATGGAGCAGGCGTAATTCCACATACAATGTAATACTGGCTCTCCTTGGATTAACAGATTCATGCAAAATAGCATACAACATGTTTCAATTGTCCTGGCATGTTTGGGGTTTGTGCAGTCAGGGTTGTCAAATGCTGCTTTTAGATGTGGTGATAAAACACCTGTAGTGGTGATTTTGGTGGCTTTTGGATAGCACATACATTGCCCACAGCTCCTTCTGGGGAAGGTAGTACCTGCTTTCTATCCTATGATCTTCAGGGAAGACAAAGAGAAATCCAAGCTTTGGATATCAAGTGAAAAATTATTTTGGAACCAATTTGATCCTGTTCAGGTATTAAAATATGAAAAACATGGAAGATGATTGAAATTTACTGAGTTTTATGCGTTCTTTCACAGGACCAGAAGATTTCTGTGTATGGGTTGCAGGGCATGTGTCCTTTAAAGACTCCACAGAAGTGTTTAGACACTCCTGCTACTGTGAGCTGCTTTCTAGTAATGCCCATTTTCAAAAAGGTAAGGAGGAACCTAAAGGGAAAGGGGCATTTGTGGGACTAAGCCAAGCTGCCAGAGTTTGTGTGGCTCATTGCTAGCTCGTGTTGGGCTTTGCAATGCCCAGGAACATTTTGGCAGCATAGGGAGAAGGCTTCCAGATCTTTCTGCCTCTGCCAGAAGACAGAGGTGTGGGCAAGAACCTGAGTCAGGGGACCAAAGCTGGCACTTCCAAGCCTGCTGGGAAAATGGTCAAAATAGATCAAATTCCTCTGCAAGGCAGTTTTCCAGCTGTGTTTCCACATCACTGGAAGACAACGTTTAGGCTGATCAAGCAAAGCAGAGAGGACATGAAACAATAATTAGAATGGAGATTTGTCAACTGCTGATGCAGGGTTTGAGTATCCTGTATCCTAGCTCTGGTAACTACTCTTTCCCTGGTATGTGTGCATCCTGTCATTTGTGTACACCATCATCTTGATAATACTGTCTAGGCTCAGCCACACTTCTCTTTTGGTTTTGAATGAGAGCACATGGGTAATGCAGCTCGTAGGGGTAATAATCTCATAGATAATATGAATAATTACAGGTAATAACAAGAGTTATATATTACCTAGTTCTGGAATTGCTAACATCCAGTTACTGGCAAAAGAAATGGGACATGACTGCCTATCGTGCAAGTCTTGGGAGATGTATAAAAACTGGTGTGGGGCTAAATTACCTCCGGTTTGCTTACAGCCACCTCAAGTGAAAACATACAATTATGTTCCAGCATTGTTAGGAGCTGTGTAGTTTCTGCCAATGCCAGCAGACTGGTAAGTGTCTAAAAGCTCAGTATGGAGCAGCTCTCAGAGCAACAGTGGAGCCGCTTTATGCCACATGCCCGTTCTGAGTTACTGTCCATTTCTGGCTCCAACTGCAGCATCGCTGCAGACTGACTCCGAGGCAGATGGTTAGTGTAAGGTGTACTGCTTCACTTCCAAGCATGGTGTCAGGAGGACTAAAGTAGGGCATGGATGTGAAGCTGGCAGAGGGATGAGTTTCACCAGCCGGGAGGCTGCATCTCTCAGCTTTCTTTGGCTCCCAGACCTGGAGTTTCATTTCTGATGTGCAGGGCAGATTTCTTTTTCATGCTGCCGGAGGTTTTGTCCAGGACAGTCGAACGAGCCTTTCACTTTCAGCTTTTCCACTGTCACACAGCTTGCAAAGCCATTCCTCAAGGGTTACGAGTGGCTTTATGTCTCCTGGTTTCTATTTCCAGTTTGTGGCTTGCCTAGAAAATGTCATAAATAATGCCAGGCCCTACAATAGTAATATTGAGTCTAGACACCTCCCTTCCTCCCCCGACCCTACCCAACCTTCCAGAAATCCACATCCCTTCGGCATACTCCTTCTTAGTTTATTGGACTTACTTTTTCCTCTCTCCTTTCTATGAATGAGTTTGGCAGTGAAATAGCCAGAGCAGCAGCCGTAGGGATGTGCAGACCAGGTTGGCAAGAAACTAAACTGCTTTTTGAAGGAGCCAGTTCTTCCAGCAAGGCTCAGTGGAAAGCTTACACTTGTCAAACTCACTGTACAGCGCAGGGAGCTGTATCAGAGGTATCACACAGCCATTATTGTCCAGTGGAGAACAGAACTGCCCACGTTTCCCTGGGAAGAAAGCCTTTAGCTGACGAGATGTGAGGTAACTTGCAGTCAGAGCATTGCCGAGGGATGTTGCTGGGAAGGGGAATTCTTTACGACTGCCTTGGGAAGACTGATCCAAAAGAAATAGTTTCCAAAACTTGGTTTCTCATCCAAAGGAAGCATCATGGAAATTTAAAAGCAGCAGAGAGGGCCCCAGAATCCAAACCTCTCCCGCCAAGGAAAAAGTCTTGTACAAGTTAAGCGGTTTTGTTGCGTGCTTTCTGTCACCAGCATCACTGCGTTTGGCAAACAAGAACATTTCCTTTCATTAAACACCCCAAATAAGCGAACAAACAGGTTAAAAAGAGCAAAACAAGATGATGCTGTCTGAATTGGTTTGCAGCATTCTTACGAGGAGATGTTGAGGGAGAGAGAAACCGGAATGGTTCAAGCCTCTGGCCCCTTGCAGAAACCTGGAACACATGAAAACAAAAGCTGCATTTAAAGGCTGCAGCCTGCTGCGGCGTTCACTGCCAGCAGTGCCAGAGCCTGCGGGGAGGAGAGGAGGAGGTGACCAGAGCTGGGCTGTTGGGGGCTGTATTTTTTCTTCTTAACCTGCTCCTGATGGCTCCAAGCCTTGCACTGTCCTTAGCTACGAGAACAGGACGTCTGGAGCCAGCTCATCTCCTGCACATCACATACCATCACAGCCCTGCTCAGAGGCCTTCCTCCCTGGCACAGTGGGACTTCTGGCAGGACGGAGACTTCAAATGCAGTTTTGTTGCTGGGTGTTTTTAGTGGCTCTTTATGGAGCCCAAATGTTGAAAATGAATTCTGAGAAAGTTACTTAAGGTTTCTGGAGGCTGCTGCCCTGCCTGCCTCTGGTCACTGCTGTAATACCCTCGTTTGAAGGGGTTTGCCCAGCTGCACTGGCACCTAATGAAGTCTGGTGGGTCAATGGCACCCATGGGTGGTGGCCTTTGCCATGGTCTTCTGTGAAATGGTCAGTCCCTTGTCTCAGGCAAGGGATGGCAGGCTCAGGGCTTTTCTCAGCACTCCTCGCTTCTTAAACAGAGAGATAACAACAGTGGCTGGATAGAAGCAGGTCCCAATAGCCAAGGCAGTGAGCAATCACCACCCCAGAGCATAAATAACTTCCAGATTTGCTTCCCCCATTGTGCTTTTCCAGCCATGGCTAGAATTTGGTATCACTGGTGAAGCTGGGTGGGGATCACTGCTGCAGCTCTGCCTGGTAACAGCACTGATTGCTCAGTCCTGGGGCAATCTGGCCTGTGGAGCCCAGAGGGAAGCTGGGTTCTGTTCTGCAGTAGCTGACACTAATAAACTAAAACCAGAATACTTTTTATGGAGCCTGTGCTTGGGTAATTCACTGTTTTCAGCTCACATGAGACAAAATGACAGAGATCTCTGGAGACTTTAAGTGTCCTGTGTCACACTAAGAGCAGTTCACGTTGCCATAACCTGCGTTATGGTTAATGTCAGATATTCCCATCTAAAACCCTCTATTTTCAGTAAAAGTACCTATTGTGCAGGGTCTGAAAAGGAGTTGGCCCATTTTGACCAGAGATATGTGGGCTGCTCTGCGTTGTTTTGTTCTGTTTTAAACAATCAAACTCCTTTCCAAAGAAAGAGTAACCCAAACCCCAGCTTGTGCAAAGCAGTGTGCCATGTTCCAACCTACTGACGCAACTCCCTGGCAAAGCCACATCCAGGAGCCTTTGCACCAGATCCACATGGCAGCAGGGACATGGCACCAGACGCTACAGGCCTTTTGGGTTTCTTTTAATTAGTGGTTAGAGCATTGGGACTGGACTGAGTTAAAGTCCAGGTCCCATTTCACAACTTTCCACTTGCTTCCCTACTTTTTCCCATTACAGTAAAGTTCTGCTGTGACTTGGATTAGTCATACGGGCTCAGCACACTCAGGGCTTTACTCATACTTTGTATGCAGGATAATGGCTTTTTATCCAAGACTCTTAATGAGCCTTGCAAACAGTGCAATCAATTAAACTAATACTTACCCTATGCTATCTGCACCCTTGATATCTGAGAGCAATCCAAGACACTGATTTTGGCCTCTCTGGGTTTAAGCAGCCTGGGGGCTGTCTTCCAGGTCTGGCGCAGCCAAGATCCCTGGAAAGACACAGGTTTTCCCGTAATTTATGAGCAGCAAGAGGTGATGCTGAGTCCCAGCCTGTCTCGCTGCAGAGGGGTGAGCTTGTGTCATTCAGCTGGTGGTGCTCTGTCTGGTTCGTTCACTTTGCCTCGCTCAGCCCAACCAGATTGTAACAACAGCAAAAAAGCCCTGGGCAAAGGGTCTTTATATGGAATTTATTGCTCCACAGGGAGGAAATAGAAAGGCCTTTGAGGTGGGTATTGTTTTATCTGCCTCGCGGATGGGGGAGTTCCTGGTACAGACCCAAGGTCATGGGGAGTTTTACTCCCGAGAGATTAACTTCCCAGTCTGTTTAACAGCATTTGCACGGCTGTGATGAGCTGGAGGAGTCGGAGACCCGGCGAGCCGTGTCCTCCTCACCGGCTCCCGTCCATGGGACGTGACGGCATCCCCTGGAGCAGGGCTGCAGAGCAGCACGGAGCCATGGCTCCTGCAGCCAGCACATCTGCATGGTTAGGGCAGGTTTTTAACCACCTGCAGGTTTGTTCACGGCACTTGGAATCCGCTTTGCTGAAGCGCTGCTGCTTCTGTGCCCTTCACTGGGGTCTCTCTGAGCTGTCAGGATCCCAGAGGGTGCCCCTGGAAGGAGCAGGGCTGTCCAAGCAGCAGACATCGGAGGCAGAGCGGTCACTGTGTGCTCTTGTTTGCCTCCCTCTCTTTCCTTTTCTCCTGCATTTCTTCTGTTCCTCTCCTGCCTACACTGATAGCGATAGCTTTTACTCCTTTTTGGAAATGAGCCGGGTTTCTACAGCTGGATTCATAGGATCACGGTGGCTGTCTCTGAACATACTCCAGCTTGAATTTGTTAACCTTCGGGGCAGGCTGCCAGGGCTGTCTGTCCTCCCTTGCCAATAAAGAGAGAGGTAATACTGGGTGAGAGGAGTATGGCTCTGCAGCAGCTTCTATGTAATGACTGCTTTTGATGGTGCTGTTATCACTGAGTGATTTGGGTAAGTAAGTTACTGGTGTACTTGTGGAATTGAGAGAGGCAACCAGAGCCTCTGGGACTGAAAGCTCTTGTAGTGAATGCTTCATCCCTGGTAGTGTTCAAGGCCAGGTTGGACGGGCCTTGGGCAGCATGGTCTAATGTGAGGTGTCCCTGCTCACGGCAAGGGGTTGGAACTGGGTTACCTTAGGGTCCTTTCCAACCCAAACCATTCTATGATTGCAGAGAAGTAAAGAATCCGATGGTGATGCTGCTGTCTCTTCCTTGCAGAACTCGTACGTGGTGCTGGCTGGTTTGTCGGATGGACTCGTAGCGGTGTTTTCAGTGTCCCAGGGCATCCCAGGGGAGAGCTGCTCCTACCTGTGCTCCCACACAGCAAACAGGGCCAAATTCAACATCCCTGACGACGACCCCCGGCAGAACCCGTACCCGGTGAGGGCCATGGAGATCGCCAGCAGCGGGGCCGAGGTCTGGTACAGCAACGGCCCCGGCATCCTCATCATAGACTGCGCCTCGATGGAGATCAGCAGGAGGCTGGAGCCCTTCAGCCCGCCCTCGGTGATCACATCCATCGCCTGCAACTCCGAGTGCCACGGCGAGGAGGTGGTGTGGTGCCTGGATGACAAAAGCAACTTCCTGGTGATGTTTCACGTTGCCACCTACCAGCTCTGTGCACGCTACTTCTGCGGGGACTGCAGCCCCCTCAGGGACATGTTCACAATCCAGCAGCCCTCGGCACCCATCCCAGCTACAGCACCCATCAACCACAGAGCCGTGGAGAGCAGCCCGCTGGCGGACATGAGCATTATCTACAGCCCAGAGGTTGGCACCCAGATACTGAACCACCAGGACTCGCTCACAGATTACTGCTCTGTGTCTTCCTACTCCTCCTCGCCTCCTAACAGGGTCACCCGGTGCCCCTCCAGCTTGCCCAGCTCACCCACCAGCAACTCCAGTGCACTACTCTCCATTGATTTTGAGGAGTCTGGCAAATTCCATGAGCTGAAGGCTTCCCTGGAGCACGATGCTGTGGCTTTGGGGGACAACATGCAGCATCTCCAAGCTGTCAAGATCCTTTCAGTAAAAGACCTCATATGGATCCCCAGGTAAGTGGGTCACTTATCAAAGAACTTCATCAAAATCCCTGCTGGGCCGAGTGTGAGATTATCTCAGGCTAACTCAGGAGCTTCTGCATTCCCAGCATCGTTCACCTGCACTGAAAAATCAAGACACTTTGCTCCCAGTACAATGTTACATCGATTTTCCACCCCTTTTTAAAGCTATTTGGTGTTGAGCAGCATGGCCACAGCTCGGGTCATGCCAGGTTGATTTCAGCAGAGTGAGAAGGTGGGTGGTAAGACTCAAAGCCATGGTTCCCCAGCTACTGAGGTAACAAAGACCAGCAGGCAGCTTCCTTGCTCACCCACAGCCTTGCAAATCCTGTTGCCTTTTGTTGAGCTGATGGAAACCACTGGGAATCTGATTTTGCCTGGCCTGGGGGCTCTCACTGTAGTGGATTCCAGGTGCACCTCAATGGCATCAGAGCCCCCTTTCCCTGCAGAGCGCTGTATAACTGCAGGAGGAGTTGCAGCAGAGGATGGATACCCAGCATGGATCTTCCTCAGCAGTCCCCATTGTGGAGTACCTGTGACATCTCCCTTGTTTCCCTTCCAGGAGAGGAGGGGATATCATCGTTATCGGGCTGGAGAAGGAATCGGGCACCCAGCGAGGCAGAGTGATCGCCGTGCTGAAGGCTGGGGAGCTGGCTCCCTACGGGTGAGGATGATGGGGCAGTGCCCGTCGCACCAGGGGCACAAGGGGACCGGGTGGCAGAAGGTGGCTCTGCAGGCTCCTGTGAGCTTCCCTTTGGCTTCCAGCAGCATCTGAGAAGGTCCCAGATAGAGGAGATGCA
Organism: Coracopsis vasa; assembly: GCA_026283785.1. Taxonomy (NCBI): domain Eukaryota; kingdom Metazoa; phylum Chordata; class Aves; order Psittaciformes; family Psittacidae; genus Coracopsis; species Coracopsis vasa. The sequence continues at coordinate 19,896 of JANHGB010005594.1, forward strand.
GGTGGTGGTTGCACATCAAGGCATGTGCTTGCTTCATAGGTGAGGGGAAGGCACTGTGACCACAGCATGGTCTCCAAGAGCCACAGAGACCAAGTACCCCATAATGAGGCAGATGGGACCATCATGAACATTGGTCTGATCCTGCCTGGTGCTGGGCCCCGGTGCTCTGAGGGCACCTGGCAGAGGAGCAGTGGCGCTTGGCAGCCTCAGGCCCTGCGCTCAGAACAAGAGGGGTATTTATGCAGAGCTCGGGACTTGTCTGTGGCTGCATTCACGTGGATCAGGTTGATGTTCTGGCTCTAAATGAGCACCTTTGTGCTGCTGGCAGTGAGGGGCCGGGGGGAGGCTCCTGCAGCACAGGGGGGAGCAGTTACAGACATGAACTGAAAATGCTTCATACAGTGAACAAGGGTCCAAGCAAATAAATGGCTGCTGGAGAGCCGGGGGTGTTCCTGGTGATCACTTAAACACCAGTCTGGGATTGTACTGCCTATGTCCAGACACATGGAGGTTAAGGATTGCGAGGGATTATACATTATCATTTATTACCACTAGGCAAACACAGCCGGAGATCAAAGCTCTCCTGCCATTCCCTCTGCTTTCAGTGTCAGTGTCCTTATCAGCTAGCTGGGAGTAGAGCATCAACTGCATTGCTCCCAGGTAATCTTCAGGGTGATTTGGCTTTACCCACAGTAGGTGTGGAGTGAAGGCGAAGCGATGTGGCCATCCCAGGCTTGCCCTGCTTTGCTGCCCGGCTGGTTCAGGCACGATGGCCACTGACTCACCCTGGTTTACCAGCAGGATAAAGACCAACAGTGCAGCCTCCTCTAAGTGCAGGGCAGGGTGGGGAGGTGAGGGAAGGGAGGTGGTTTCTTAGGGGCAGTTTGTGATAGAAACAGCTGCCAAGGACAGCCCTTATTGTCAGTTCCCCCCATCTGGGGCCTCTCTGGGGAAACAGTTTGGGGCCAGTCTACCCCCATCTGCTTTCAGAGAGGTAGAAATAGGCCAGCAAGGGCTGGACTCCTGTTGTAGCATCACAGAATCCCAGACTGGTTTGGGTTGGAAGGGACCTTAAAGCTCATCCAGCTCCAACCCCTGCCATGGGCAGGGACACCTTCCACTAGAGC
>JANHGB010005598.1:0-14034 GCA_026283785.1 Coracopsis vasa
TGTACTGAGCCTCTAGTCTTAAAGAGAGGACCCTGGGCTGAGTAGGGATTGGGCCTGGAAATGGATCTTGGTGCCAGTAAGTTTTGGAATTGGCTTTAGTCATAGGGTTCAGCCAGGCAGGTTGGATGGGGCTTGGAGCAACCTGCTCTAGTGGAAGGTGTCCCTGCGTGTGGCAGTCCCATCCTGGAACTGGATGAGCTTTAAGGTCCCTTCCAACCCAGACCATTCTATAATTCTATGATTCTGATATTTCTGGATTTTTATAATGACACAGGGTTAATATTTTCTTCATTTTGTGTTTTAGTTCATTGTAGGTAACCCTCTTGCCTCCTAACCAGTGTCACTTCCTTGTAGGTCGGTAATTTGGAGGATAGATGCCCTGTAGTTGTCAAGTTCTGCTCTAGGGGAGCTCTGTTTTTCTCTGATCCCATTCTCCACATTAAATTAAGATGAGGTTTTGAATTCTTAATTGTTAAGAAATTTACTGCTTTCAGCAGTTCTTTTAACCATATCCCATGTATGTATTTAATTTCAGAGGTCGCAGCAGTGGCAAAGGACCGCCTCAGCCTACTGTAAGTATATATTTTCCTCATTCTACCACTTCTAGATATCATAAGGAATATATATATGTATATATAGACACACATAAGGAATCAGTTAATGTACAGTGAACCCAAGTATCAGTGTAAGAATAGCAGATAAGGGGTTATCCTCTCCATTTTTTCCTTTCCATACCATAATGAATATTTTGGACTGCATTATGATTTTTTAAGGATGTTGCATCTTGCATTCTTTTAAGCCTCCTGGGAGGCTGAAGGAGGGAAGGCTCCCTTCAACTTTTGACTACACCAGTATAAATTGTCTGCATTTTCTTGCAGTTACAGTTGTAGATAAGGATAACATTGAACTTAAGGCGTTGCTTTTGAATGAGATCCTATCTGAAGATTGTAACATTGGCTTTTTCCTTAAATAGATGACAGTAAGACAACATTGAGTCAAATAAAAATAACAATTTTGTTTAGCTTTACTATAAAGTAGGTAACCAGGTACCTAATGTGTAGCTGTAGTTACTGTCAAGGCTGTATATTGTTGAAGTCTAGGTGTGCCTTGACTTGTAGAACACAATTTTATCAAAGCTGAAGATGTGGATCTTTGAACTGCACTAATCAAATATTTGCTAATTTGTTATTGGCCTGGTTTTCAAGGATGACTAATTTTGGGGAATGGGGCAGAAGTAGGAAGGTTTGAAAGGACTATAGTTTACTTACATCGATGTTTATTGAATATATCACGACACCTTAAAGAAGCTTTGAGGAAGGGTGGTGAAAGAAGTCATATGCAAACACTAAACATCACCTCTGTACCAAGTGCTGAGTATAGGAGTGTCCTTAAACATGTCTTTTCAGACCAGGAAGGTGCAGGAGGAGTAAGTGGATTAAGCAGCTGACAGTTTAAAAGATACATTGTTGGTTAAAAAGCTCAAAATATGGTGGAGTCCTTGCATGTTTCAGCATCTCTTGTTTTACAAGCAGGAATTTGACAAGGACAGATACCAGATGTTGCAACAGAACGCAAACATCCTGACCACTTCATGTATGCCTGTGTGAGTGTGTCATCTGGCAACCTGGGTGATGGTTGGTCAGCTCTCCTGGTGTAGGACCACACATCCTGGTTCTGCAGTGAATTACTTGTGACTAATTTTATCATGGGTTTTGTAGCTCTTTGGTGTTCCACAATTTGATGGCTTTAGCTCCTGTTAGTGCATGCGACCAGGTCTGTTAGATGGAAAGATGTACTTCAGCAGGCCCTGAAAGCACCTCTTCTTACTTCTACAGCAGTTGAATTACCTTATCCTGTTAATGGCTCTTAAACCAGTGAGGGATGTTAGCAGGGTTTTCACTTAGGAGCCTGTGCATACAAGCAACTCAACCAACAGGAGAATTCCCTTATTGAGTGACAATAGGGAAACTCTGTGCTGTTTATCTTGTTTGGAAGAGTGTTAGCTCTTTAATTGATCAGAGAAAGGGGTACGAGTCGTCTCAAAATCTCATTTGACCTAAGTTCTATGTATATTGACTCGAGTAAGATTTGGGACCAGTGTTGCTAGGAATTAGCACACACTGATGAAAACCTGCATTATTTTGCTTTTTGAGTTGTTACAAGTGTTTCTCCTATATTCATGATTATATCTTTTTCTATTTTTCAGATTTCTTTTGATGGCATCTATGCAAACATGAGAATGGTTCACACACTGACATCAGTTGTTGTAAGTCTTCCTGTTTAGAAGGGGGGTAAATAGTTGCCATAGAGACATAGAATTGTTAAATAGTCCACTAATTGTGATATAATGGAGTGAATATTAAAATCTAACAGTGGGTATCTTTTGCCAAGATTGATCTTTAAAGAAGCACAGCAATAGCTATTCTGTATTTTTGGCTTGGAAAGGTTCAAATACAATTTGCAGAGTTCCAGCAGATTTCTTAGGTGCACTGGTCATATTTTGAGGTTTTGTGCCTTAATAGAGGTTATGGCTAAATAAAATGAGTCTCTGTGCAGGGAATGGGAGCCCCAGATTTGAAGGGAAGTCCCAGCATGCCAAAATTAACTAAGGCAGTCTGTCCTGCATCTGCTTGAGCCCAGGAGAAGCTTTCATCCTTGCTTGTACGCAGACATAGGCACAGATTTTGCTTTTGTGCAGAACCCCATGTTTGTGTGCATTAACTGGTCAAGAGTCTGATGAGCACCAAATGTGCTTCTGTGAGTATCTTTAGATCCTTTCAGAACAAATGGTGCTGCACACCCAGCTTTTTGCATCTGCAGAACACAGTGGCATGTTTAGAAATGAGCAAGTGTCGAGTAGATGGTTGACTAAAAACTGAGCTGTACTTTTGAACATTGTACTTACATAGAAAATACATCTTTGAGAGACCACTCAAATGCTATTTGTCAAGCTGGTGGAAAGCTGTGTTTCCATTTTTCTTGCATTCTAGGGATCCAAATGTGAAGTACAGGTGAAAAATGGTGGTATATATGAAGGAGTTTTTAAAACCTACAGTCCTAAGGTAAGTTCATCTTGACTCTTCCCTATTTTAAAAGAGCCTAATGTTTGATTAAAATAGTAATATTTATTATTATTTTGCCTATTCATGTCTGGATTTATGGAAAAACTATTGTTAAGTGTTTGTTTTTTGCTAGTATATGTAGTTATGGAGGAGGTTACTGTGCATTAAGAGTGCATTAAGTTAGTGTATTCTTTTTCTGTCTCTATCAGTGTGATTTAGTGCTCGATGCTGCTCATCGGAAAACTGCAGAGTCCAGTTTGGGGCCAAAACGTGAAGACATACTCGAGAGTATCTTGTTCAAGTCTTCAGATTTTGTGATGGTGCATTTTAAGGATATGGATACCAATTATGCAAGAAGAGGTATACTTGGGCTGAAAGTTGTCTGTATCTTAAAATGATCAGTCAAGATTTCTTAAAGTAGATGCTTTAGAATCCAAAAACCGAAGTTCACATTTAGACTGAGTGTGAAACATGCAAATATCCCAGTAAAGTTGATGGATGCTCAGCACCTCCTGAGATTGGAACTTAGTAAGAATATTTCAAGTGGGTTGCAGAACCTTTGGGAGGGCATTTTGAGAGGCTGGTTTTGGTGTCTGGAAAGCAAATCCTTACTGGTGTTAGAAAACATTGTACAGATTTGGTGGGAGGTTGGGGTTTTTTTGCTAAACGTCTTTCTAAATTAATCTGGTTTATATTCTATGAGACTCCATGAATACACATATTCTTTATAAAAATATTGCTGTTCAGACTTGATGTGTATAAAGTCTGTATTTAGTTAAGTAACTTTTGTCTCTAAACATGCATTCATATGAATAATCTAAAAATACTACTGCAAATGGAGCTAAAGATTCTTAGCAAATCCACTCTTTGTGGTTTTAATTCCTGCTTTACAACGTGCAGATCTGTAGGTGAAGCTCTGCAAAATAAAGAAGAGCCCAGTGAGGAAGCAGGCCAGTGGTCTTGAGATCTTTAAGATCTGTCTTGAAACTGTCAGTGAAGCAGTTTTACAGGCAGTCTTCACACTTACCCTTCTAATGCTTGACCTCAACCTCAAATGACTTTGCTGGAACCTAAAAGGCTTATACATCTAGTTCCTTTGCAGATTTTGGGAGAGGGGGAAGCAACAAATCTTAAGGGGTTTTATGCTTATATTCCCAGTTTGCTGGGCTAAAGACTAGAAGCAAATGCATAGCTTGCTGTGCCATGGGGTGAAATTGCCTGTGTGTGCATTTCTGGGTTGATCAGCAACTGTCACTGGGAGCTGAGTGGTTATTGTAACACACGTGCTTTATTCCCCTGTAGCAGTGACGTAGAGATGTGTAGGGACTGATGGACATTTAATGAGCTCTTTCTCTTTTCACCTTGTGTTTGTACATGCACATGGTTTTGCCTGATGTAAAGCTGAAGAATGAGAGGCTTGTTGTTTCAAGGAATTTGCTTTTCCCAGAAGAAGATGCATAATGTCAGAGCAAATGTAGCATTGAAATGCAGATAAGTCCCAGGTTCTGGATGGGACTTTGAATTTAAATGACATGAGAGCTGTTTTATAACGGGTCTGCTGTGAACCTCACTTTAATGTAAATGCAAACTGGGCTCTCCATTACCCAATATTTATAGATTTTGAGCAGATGGAATGAAGAATATACTGCTACTTCCAGGAATAATTACTCAATGCAAGTTTTCTAGAAGAAAATGCCTGTTTCAGATTGAACAGTCGCTCAGTTCCCTTTATTAGGTGGAATGTCTTTGAATCTAAATCTCCTAAGTAAGTAGCTGAAGAGGAAAGCTGAAATAAAGCTGTAGAGACTTGGAGCAAGATAAACTGGAAGGTTGCAAAGCTCAAAACTCGTAGTGGGTAAATGAATCTGCTTTCCATTTTGTCTCTAAAATGTATTGTCTTGAAATGACACTTGAAAGCGCACGTCAGTCCCTGTTCACACCTGCAAATTAGAGCAATGAAAGGCTTTCTGCTTCTTGGGAAATTAAATAAGCAAGGATTCAATAGAACACAAGTGCATGAATGTGCGTGCAAGAACTGTTTGCCTTGTGTTCTTATAAATAAACCCAAATCTTCATGTTAAGCCTTTGTGATTCACAGTAAAAACTGAGGCTGAACTCCTAGGTGAGGAGGTGGTGCTCCTGACACTGTCTGGTGTCCAGAGGAGTTTGACAGTCTTGCACTTATTCAGGACTAAATACTTCTAAATTGCCTAGCCCTCAATGGCTTTGGCTTTCAGAGACAAGTTAGTAGACAATTTGGACATAGGTGGTTGGAAAGGCAGCTTGCTCTCACTTCTTTAAGCATGTAGCCAAACAAAAGGGCACTTCACAAGCATTCTGTTGCCATAAGAGAGGCTTACCTAGAGTAGGGCTTGTTAGGGTCTCTGTAGGTAGTTTCTTCTACCCCTTAGGAGACTACTCAGCCTTTGAGGAGGTCTTGAAATAAACTTAATATCTGCATAAGGTACTGGTTTGGAAGCTTTAGGGCATCCTGGTTTCCTGGTTCAGTACAAGTATCTGGAGTCCTGTGGATTTTTATTCCGGCATTTGCTTCTCTGCAGAGCTGGAGGAGTGTGGACAAATGATGCTTCTGACTGGGTCTTGATCTTCTGACTTGCCCTCAGACTTGAATAGCAGAGATGTTAACTCCGTTGTGTGACCACTTCAGACGGAAGAGATTGGAAGAGTACTGGGAAAGAGCAGGCGGTGCAGAGAAAGGGAAGGGATGGATTCTTCTTTCAGAGGAGTAGAAAACACAGTTGTGTCTGAAAGAACCATCTGAAATAGTCTGCCAAGGACCTTTCCTTGCTATCATGCTTGTGCAGCTTTGGAGTGCTGAGCTGATAATTCATCCTGCGGCTGCGCCAGTGGTGCGAGGGCAGGGGAGGTAACGTCAGTACAGGCTCGGGGTGGGTGAAAACACCCTGTTTGGGAGCAGCAGTCTTAGATTTGCTTGTGCCAAGCATGACATTGCACCTTTAGGCACACCAGTGGAGAAAGTGTGGTGCCTGCCCAGATTGTAGAAACTGGAAGGCTTGGGATAAAAAATAGTAGGTCTGTGTAGATAGGGATGTTCCAAGTGTTTTATGTTTAAATCTGTCCCTACTTCCTGGGCCCTTATTTGCAACTCCACCAGCCTGCACAGACCTTCCTGCTCATGCAGAGTCCTGTTAGGCTTTGGAATGAATGGAAATGAGTCACCTGAGGGTCTCTCGCTGTGGAATTAGGCCTTTCTGCAGTACAGACAAGCTGATGAATGAAACATGCGTTGGAAAACTCAGGTGAAATTGTATTAGATTCTTCACCCCCCTTTCAGACTACTCTGTCTGCATTTAAATGGGGACAGGCTCTGCCTTCTGCATGTGGCAGTGGAAATCGACTGCTAAAAACCCTCTCTGATGTGGAAGCTATACGTTGGCATATATATATATGTTCTGAAGCCAAGGTGAAACACCTGCATCTCTGGTTGTAGATTACTTGGGTGGGGTGATTGAAATAGGAGGTTCTATTCCTTCTGTGTTCAACAGAACAAGCTTGTGGCACTGTTTCCTCTAGCCCTAACCAGTGATCAGTCAGCAGTGCTGGTCTGCATATGATTCAGATTTGAGTAAGGCTTCAGAGTTGCCTTCCTGGCTTCTCTTTAAAGACAAGACAATTCAACATCATAACTACTGTTAAAGTAAAAGGCTTCTACGATGTTTTCATTGGGTTTTTGGCACCGTTACTGCACTCTGAGAAAAATATTACAAATCCAATGAAAAAAGGCAGAAGAGAATTGGCTATTTAAGTTTTTCCTTGAATTAGCATTGAAAGTGGCATCTTCCCAGGGAAAGTGTTGCAAGGGGAATAGCAGTAGGCATATTATGAACAAAGGAAGGAAACATTGGCTCTGCAGAGCTGGTGGTAACTGGTTTTAATGTTTCAAATCAGTAGTGAGTAGTTACAAAACAAATGAGAGTTTACAGTTGAAATGTTGAAGATGAAACCTCCGTTTACTTTGGACCCTGCTAAACTTGATCAGAACTTGCAGTGTGCAGCACGAGCACCTTTGACACGTAAGGCCCATTGGTTTAATAGCATTTGGACTGCAGAGTTGCACTTAATTACATAGTTGTGCTCTTCACCATTAGTAGCTCAGAATATGTTTGTGCACACATGCATGTTAAACACTGAAATTGATTAAACCCAGACTCTTAATTGCTCTATTTTGGCCATTTTTTCTTTAACTCATTCAATACTTGAAGACTTTGCCCAAGCAGAGTTTTCATCTCGATGTTTCTGTTTAATTTGCCTCAATGTGAATTTCTGTTGCACAGAATTGGCCTTGGGATTTTTTTGTCCTGGTCATCAGGCTTTAAAACAAGAAGTGAGGTCTTTGATATCCCATTCCTTTGCTTAGGAAATGTCACATTAAGCAGGTACAGAGGCAGGTGGGGCTGATTGAGTGTTACAGCTTGAGCTCTTTGGCCGGTTTTCATTTGATCTTTAACTTGGGTTTTACCACGTAGAAAAGGACTTGATTAAAACTTTGGCCATGTCAAGGTGTCATGTGAATTGCTCATTCAACAGCTCAGAGATACAAGGCACCAGATAAAGGAGAGGCTGAGCCTGTGCAGTCAGTATCTTGTCTGTTATTACTCTGCCAGTCAGCACTTGTAGCAGCAACTCACGGTTTAGCTTCTACTTTGCCACTAACCTTAAGAGCAGTATTTTTATCTTGGAAACCATTATTTGTAGAATTCATTTTTTCCATATATTCTGAATTTTGTTGCACATGAATTTTGGGAAAGCCTTGTTTGACTTCCAGTGTTTTTAATCTCGGTATCCCATGTCCCTGCCTGGCTGTTTGTTCCAGGAAAACAGTGATGTGTGCCTTGAGGTACCGTTCTGCCTCACTTCAACCTTGTCTGGATGCTCCTGAGACCATATTGTCTGACTAGAAGTCTGCCTTTGTAGCTTGTATTTCTCCTACCTCTGGATTTCCTTTGAGTTGTAGAGGTTAAACTGCTGTTGCAGTCTTTCTTGTGGCTTTCATTCTAAAGTGGGAGAGAAATGAAGAGCAGTGAAGCTTCTGTGCCCCATGGTGCACTGGATTCTACTGGGAAACAGCACTGACTCTACAGGTCTTACTGAGATCTGTAACATTTGTTAGATAGTGAAGTGTTTGTTTTGACTTGGGTTGGTTTTTTCCCCACAGTATCACTATGATTTTTAACAGCACTCTGCTTAATGTTTATGTGGCTTTTAAAATAAGAAAATTAGTGGGTTGAGTAGATGTGTCTTATTAAACTGGTATTTTATTCACTGTATCCAAAATGGCACAGTTTTGTGTGGAGTTTGAAGTCATTTAACAGAAACTAAGGAAACACCCTGCTGAAATACAGATTACCTCCATCAGGTGCTGTTACCAGTCCTTCTAACTCGTATTTATCTCATCTCATTGGAGAAGAGCTCCCTGTGCTCTCATTGAAGTAATGTAGAAGCAAATTTCAGTTCCTTGAGTGACATCAGCAGCCTCCAACCTGCATTTGATGTAAAGTGTCCAACCTGAGCAGATCAAACATGAAACACTGGATTAATGGTGTCGGGCACAGCAGCAGCTTGGTGTGGCTGGGTTGTGGCAGTGTTAGCTATGGGGTATTGATAAGGTAGATGTAGAGTTTCCAAGTACATGTGCCTTACCTTCCTGTTAATTATGCTCTTTAGTTGCTCCTTAATTGTGGAATGAGGTAGCACTGTGTTGGGAACACAGTGGAATTGGGAACAGTCGTTTCAGAGGACATTTAAACATGATATAGAGTATTTTACAAGCTGGTAGTGTGAAGTTAACCAAGAGATGTTTCCTTTTGAGTCGGTATATCTTGGAATTCTGTAGGCTATTTGGAAGGGGGTGGTTTGTGAAGGAAAGTGGGGCTGTTAATAGATGGGAACATTTTACTATGGAAATGATCTTTGCAGGGTGGGAGATGTATAATTGGTTTAAACATGTCTGTGAGAGGGACTGAAATAGTTGAGCATTGCCTAAATTCAGCAATATAATGTGAAAGAAAAAAACCCATCTGTATTTATATCTGATGTCTTCCAATTTTTTCTCTCTCCATATCTGTTGTAGTTCCTTCAGAAACAGGTAACTTTCTTGGCAGTCACTCTCTGTCTCTGCATTTTGCCTTTCATACTGCTTTTCTTACCATAATACATAACAGAAACTTACTGTCTTTGCTCGCACATTTGTGGCACTGTAAAACATGCATGTGTAACTTCCCAGAATCATCTATAGAGTATCTTGGCAGTTAGTTGGTGGCTTCTCACCCTTGATTTTTACCTGTTCTGAGCAGTTGAAAACGCAGGGATTGGGATTGTGCATCAGCACAAAGGTAACAGTAGGATGATACAGTGACTGTTTCAGAACAGTTAACAAGTAATCCCAGAGCGTGCCTGCTATAAAGGCATCACATTTAGTGATGAGCTAAAATACAAGCTCAGTTAAAAGTGTTGACCTCCTGCTGTGTTGGTGCTGCCCCAGATCACGACATCACACAAGGTGATGGGTGCAGGTTTATGGAATTCCATGTGAGCCCTAACAGTGTTGTGCCTCCTTGGGTGTCCTTGTTCCATTTGCCTTTCTTTTCTTGTTTTACTGATTCTTTTATATTTGAAATGAATGTTTAGCTAATAAACTCCTTATTTTATACATCTTCTATAACATTTCGTTCCATCTGAGCTTATTAACAATGCTTAATCCCTTACCCATAGTTGGTCTTCGTGTTGAGCAAGCATTTCATGAGACAGTGCTGAATGTCATTAGACAGACTGAGCACAGTTCACGTTTATGACAGATCATGCCAATATATGTGCAGAACCTCACCATGAAATTGGGTAAAACAGGAATAAGGAGCTATGTCAGCAGTCTCCTGTGCTGGTTTAAAAACTAGAACATCAGTGGCCAGCTTCAGATGTTGTGCATTCTTTTCATGATGGCTTTAAGGTTCATTTTCCCTAGTAAGATCTTTATATCTTGCCAAAAGTTAATTTAAGCCACATTCTTCCATATCTGGCACTGCCTGGTGATTTGATCTGATCTTTGCTAAAGGTCTGAAATGTTTACTCCTTATTGTAGCAGTCGAATGATAATAGGAAATTGTAGATTGCAGGTTTACTTATTTTAGGCTTATTTAGTTATTTATAAGCTTATAACAAACTTACTTTGTATTTTAAAGTTCCTTCTCTTGAAGTGTAGCAGCTCTGAGATCTGGTTGCTTACAAATCTAAAAGCTTGGCTTCCTTGATGAATGGCTCTGTACCTGTTCTACAGCACTTCAGTATTCTGGTGTTATTCCTTCCTAAGTCTGGTTTGAATGAAATGTGAACAAGTGAAAATCAAAGCACATGATCTTTATTTTTTATATACTTTTTATATCTTTTATAAACAGGAGCAGACCCTTTCTGCCTGTTTATTTTCATACGTTATTCACAACCACTATGAGGGTGCTGAGGCGCTGGCACGGGGTGCCCAGAGAAGCTGTGGTTGCTCCATCCCTGGCAATGTTCAAGGCCAGATTGGATGGGGCTTGAAGCAACCTGCTCTAGTGGAAGGTGTGCGTGCCTGTGGGTTGGAATTGGATGGGGTTTAAGGTTTCTTCCAACCCAAACAAGTCTGAGGTTCTATGAACAAGAGGTAGAGAGTTTCTGAATCGTGCTGTGGGATTTGGGTAAGCTGCTGCTTGAGAAAGCTCTTGCAGGAAGACATCTCTGTTCACCTCACAGTGAATGGTGCACCGAGCTGGGGGATAATTGAGTTACACTGCAAAGGGAATAGAAGCGTGTGCATGCATGCCGGTGTGCTGAGGAGCTGTAGAGATAGAAGAAACTCAGATGTTTGAAGAGAAACTTGTAATTTACCCATTTAAGAGAAAGGGACTGGGTTGCACTCATGCTTTTTTGGCATTTGCATAGTATGTTAGTGTGCAGTTTGGGCTGTTTGGAAAAGTGCTTTCTACAAGGCTTGGGGTTTCTAGAGGAATGGGGATCCTCAGGTCATCTTATTTGTTCTTTCTTTCCCCCAAACCCATACATATATTTTGTGTCCTGCATTTTGAAATAACTGAAAGTAATTACTGCTATTTTTTGATACATTAGAATTGAGTCTGTACTTTCATAGCTATTCTGAGTATTAAGTACCTTTCTAATGTAGTCCTATTGAATACCGCAACTACAAGAGAAGGTGAATGATACTTAATGTGCCTGTGATTCAGCTGTATTTGGTTGTTCCTCAGATAAACTAATGTGTTTGTCTTCCTGTACATAACCAAATTAATTTCACCCCCATCCCTCCCCACTCCATTGTAGATGCTTTTACTGATTCAGCCATCAGTGCTAAAGTGAATGGTGAACACAAGGAAAAGGATCTTGAACCATGGGATGGAGGAGAGAACACCGCTACGGAGGAGCTTGAGGCATTAGAAACAGATGTTGTAAGTAATGCTTTTTATCATGTATGGCAGCCTGTAGATCAGCTAGTTCTCTGGACATGCCTTGCAACAATTCCTTTATCTTAATCTAGTCATGAACTTTGGACTGAAATTGCTGCCTCCATTGTATGGGTGGATGTTCAGTCTTTGCTGGCAGCTGCCACAGTAGTTTTTTACCATTTGAATAAGAATAGCTGGATTTCAAATGCCAGTTTTGGCAAATATTGACAAATGGCAGCTGCTGTGGTAAGGGACATGTTTGACTCATGGACTGGCTGAAATAGGAGCTTTGATTAAGGACTCCAGATTCAGCAATGCACTGAAGTGATTTATGTTTAATCAGAGCATTCCTGTCTGACTATCATTGCATTTGGAAATTATGGCAAAATTGTGCTTAGCTAACTGTCTCTGAGCTAAGATCAAGGAAATGGATGGAAGTATGACCCATGACTTAATAAGCACAGATACAATCTCAGTAGATTATGAATCGTTAGATGAAGAGTGTGGTCTCAAATGACATTTCCTTATACACCATAGCAGTCAGCTCTTATTCAACCATTGATTCTTCTTAGGAAGGTATTCAGACTGCAATATGTTAAAGAAAGAGGATGGTATTTCTGGTTAGAGGAGAATCTACTCATATTACTGTGGCGCTTATTAACTTTGGGTAGAACAGTTATCCTGTCAATTTTAGTGTACATATTGTACAGCTGAGATTTATTAGAATACTTAAGACTGTCAGTGCTTTTATCAAACATTCACAACGTTTACCATTGTGCTTTGAGTGCTGTAATAGCAATTTTACTAAAGTGGGGAAGTTGTGCAGATCAACAGGGGTGTTCTGCCTGTGGAGTGTGTGGCTCACATAATTGCATTAGTAGTGCCTTTGAAAAGCTGGAGCATTTGCCACAGCAAAGGACACTTCTAACGTTCAGAAGCGTCAGTTTGCACTTGTGGAAAAGGCATTCATCTCTGTATTTCCTGCTAGCCAGTAATCTTCTAGTACCAGAGCGAGCATGGTACTTAAAACCCATCATAAAAAGAACACAAAACCACACAACAAACAAAAAAACCCTGGCTTTTGAAGGTAAAATCTGTGCATCTGGTGAACAAATGTCTGAAATAAATTGTGGCTTTAGTAACTTTGCTATCTGGACAGTGAATTTATAGGCCCAAGGAAAAGGGCAAAAGGTTTCATTTCTGCCATCAGCCCTTAAGTTTGAGGGAATGTGTTTCCAGTGTCATTTTGAAAAACAAACATCATTTTCTTCTAGTCTAATGGATGGGATCCCAATGACATGTTTCGTTACAATGAAGAAAATTATGGTGTAGTATCAACTTATGACAGCAGTTTATCTTCTTATACGTAAGTTCCAAAATATTTTGTTACTAGATTTGTATTTCATGTTCTCCCTGCTTCAACAAACTGTATTCTAAAGAGAATTTTGCATACTCTCTAAAGCTGTGGAATCGAGTAACTGAAAAAGTGATGGATGAATAGTGCTTAAGAAACCTTGCCAGCCTTTTGTGAATAGTTAGATGTAGTAATCATTATATATTCCCTTAAATGGGCACAATTCCTTCCCATTGCAACATTTTCTGCAGTTAGGCATGCAATAATACTTGTTTCTCACAAAACCCTTTATGAATAAGGTGGAAAATACCGAATTGTGAAACTGTCTTTGCATAGATGCTGTATCTGTAGTTTGTGTTTAACCTAACAGAGCAGTTTCACTCAATCCTGATTTTATTGAGCCAGTTGATCTGGATGATGTTGGAATGTTGCTGATGACTGGGGGGGGGGGGGGGTTACATGGGACAAAGGGGGGGGTCCCAGCTCAACACCCCCCCCCCCCCTTCACCTTGTCCTCCTGCAGCCGGGCAGCCCCCGGTGCACAGCTACAAGCCCCACACCAGCGCTGTCCTGGCCCTGGTTGCCGACGAGCGGCTCATCCTGTCGGGCAGCGAGGACCGGACCCTCGTTGTCTATGATCGACGCGCTGCCAGGGTCCTCCAGCGGCTGCAGGTGGGTCCAGACCCCCCTAACACAGGGGGGACAAAGGGGGGCCTGTCCCTTAGCACCGGCTCCAATGGAGCCCTGAGATGGGGGGGGCAGCAGGAGCCCCTCATGCTCTGTAACCCGCTCATCCACAGCTGGAGAGCTATCTGCTCTCCATGTCCTACCAGGGCACAACGCTCTGGGCTGGGGACAACCGCGGCCACGTCTATGTCTTTGGGAGCAGCACCGGCAGCTTCCAGCCCGCACAGGTAGGGCCCCCCAAGGAGGGAGGTTGGGGGGCGCAGGGGGTACCCTGAGCTCTCACCCTGGGGCTCTGTGCCCCTTCCCTGCAGTACTTTGACGTAGGGCACCGGCTGCAGATCACGGGGCTCTGGCACTCGCTGGGCTCCCTCTACACCACCTCCACGGA
This sequence comes from Coracopsis vasa, assembly GCA_026283785.1. NCBI lineage: Eukaryota > Metazoa > Chordata > Aves > Psittaciformes > Psittacidae > Coracopsis > Coracopsis vasa. Next base: position 13,960 of record JANHGB010005598.1, read on the forward strand.
CAGGACAATGCGGGTGAGAGTCCCCCTGTGCCCATCTCCCAGTGCTGGGTCTGGGGGGGCTCTGCCCCCCATGGT
>JANHGB010005598.1:19735-46405 GCA_026283785.1 Coracopsis vasa
GTTAAAATAGAGGCTGACATTTAAAGATTTATGTAACCAGAAGAGGTACTTGATATTTTAGAACTTTGTCTAAAACCAGAAAGCCATTATCTGAACTTTTCACTGTTATTGACCTACATTAAAAGTGAACTGTAATCAGCCACATTGTCTTCTGTTCATACACCCTTTTTCCTTTTGAAGTATCAACATTTGAGTCTCATCTTGTAAAGAGAAATGTATTTTAGGCTGTAGGAACTGTATTGCTGCCTAGACTTGAGCATAACTATTCTGTGGCAGTTGTATAAGCTGTTCAGAATTACTGTATTCACTTATGACTTTAGCTTCTGGCGTTACAACATGCATGACTTGAACCTTGGGATAACAATAACTTGTTTAGTTGCAGTTTTGCTGACTTGTAAATGAATTGCGACATGCTGCAGGCAATTCAGCCTCAATGCAGAGTGCTCTGCTGAAATTCCCCAAGAGCATTGGTCAGCCAGTGGTGACTACACTGTAAATACATGGTTGGTATCACTGACCACCTGACAAAAGCAATGGAAATTTGTTCTTTTCTGGAAAACCTTCGATAGCCTGGAGCTGTGCTTATCCAGAGGGAACTGGGCCACTCACCTTTTTGGCTTGTCTGGCAGTAAGCAATATTGGGTGCTTGGATTCAAATCTTTTACATCAAAGACTTTCATACCTGTTCTAATTCTGATAAAGCTTCTAAATATCAATGAACTTGAGCTGCCAGAGCAAGGCGATGAGTGTGTTGGTAGTCTGGCTGGACCAATGACTTGGCCTCTTTACTCTCATGGATCCCTGGTTCTAGTTGATGGCAGTGTAAATTGCTTGACTGTAATACTGAGAGTTATTGATTAAATCCAGTTTTAAAAGCAGTATGTTTGGGTACTCGTAGTGGTGGACATGAAGTACTTATTGTGTGGGGTTGTCTTCTTTTTCTCAGGGCCTCCACGGATGTCTCCTAAGGCACAACGGCACCCTCGAGGTCACAGAGTCTCTACTGGTAGGGGTACAATTTCAAGTGGCTTAGAATTTGTATCTCATAATGCACCAGGGGAAGCATCTACTACTGCAGTGGCACGAGGCAGCCCTTCAGGTGGGACGTGGTCATCAGTTGTCAGTGGGGGTAGGTAAAGCTTGGCTTATTGCAGATGGCTTGCCAGGGGCACTCTAGAGTGTGAATGCTAAGCAGAATACTGCGTTTCTAGACAATTCAGGCTCTGAATAAACACTGGTCTGTTAACTTAGCTTGTTTAGATGATGTGGGACAAGGATGTTCCCAGGTAGCTTAGTAAGATAGTTGGTGAGTTGGCCCTTTAGGTGCAGTATTGACCTACTGGCAGAGAGGTTAAGTCAAGGTGCTGTATGAAAGGAAGTTAAAATGTGGGAATTGGTTGTTGAAAAAAGCAATTTTCAGGCAAGTTATTGAAGGAGACAGGAAAGGTTCTATGTGTTCCATTGCATCACTGAATTTGGTTAATGGCAGTGTAACTGAGTTGTGGTTTACAAATGGAAGAGGTGTTTGGATAGAGGAAGGCTGGTGTTAGAAGAGATGATGGAATGATATTCAAGTTAAGTTGGATTTATTTTTCCTTGAAAAACTGGTCAGGTTTTAAGTGGCCATTTTGTGTTTGTCTCAGTGCTGTAGCAGCAGATAATAGTCAGTGTCTCTTCTTCTTTTGTTCCATTAACATGTTTCTTAAATACTTCATGACACAGGCCCTAGTCTCAAGATTTTGTAGTTGAGGCTGTGTTCTAGTGAGTTGTCAGCAGCTGGGCACTCTCTTTGAATTGAAGGGCAAGTGAGCATCAGTTTGAAGTCTGGTACATGTTAGCAGTGCTAGAATTCTAGAGGAGGATAGTGGGAATGCATGTTTCAGCAAGAAGGGAGGAATTAGACTCCCCTCAGACCTGTTGCCTTGTGGAAAAGATTTAACCTCTTCTGTGATGGCATTATGTCTGATACATCTTCCCTCCCTATTTTATATGTCATTAATATGCAAGTAGGATTGTTAAAACAACTTAACTCTCTTTCTCCTCGCTCACTTGAAGTTAATCTGTGATGTAAAGCACGTAACTAGCCACAGTGGGATGAGCAGGAGGTACAACTTACCATTCAAAGAATATACGGCTTCCCTTGCTGCTTTAACACAGGGGCAAAACCATACATCAAACCATCTTCTTTCAATAGGATATTGTTTTTCTTCCAGCTGGCATACCTCCAAAAGAGGATGCTGTAAAATGGATGTGGGTTTTTTCAGCCCTTTTAAAAATGTTTTACAGCTGTTTATATGGAGACCTGACCACCTTTTCTGTGTTCATGTGAGCTGCTGTAGTTGTACTACTTGTGGGCTGGGGAGAATATTGCAGTTTCGTGGTGGCACTACAGGGCAGTGATATGTATTAGGGGACAGTCTGCAGAATAATTGCACCACTTATCTGAAATGCTGCATTGTAAGGAACTAGGAGATGTACCTGAAAGGTAAACAGGTTTTCAATTACTATATAATGCTCCACTAAGTATTTTAGAGCATGTCATTAGTGATTTATAAATAAGCAAACTGCTGAGCAGATGAGGAAACTTAATCCTATAACTGTTTTTTCCCTGTTTGTTTCTAGTTCCGAGATTATCCCCTAAAACACACAGGCCTAGGTCTCCAAGGCAGAGCAGCACTCCCATGGGACCAGCTCTGCCTTCTCCTCAGCCTGGAACTATTCCCACTGAATCTGTTGCCATGCCTGTTCCAGCTGCCTCTCCTACACCTGCCAGCCCTGCATCCAACAGAGCAGTTACCCCTTCCAGTGAAGGTAAGTTACCCTTGCTGCTTGCAAATGCTCCTGTTCCTTAATCCCTGACAAAGAACGTGCCTCTGCAAGAGCAGAGCTGCTTCCTAAGTGATAGGAAAACTTCTGATGCGTTTAATTTCACTGTGTAGCAAGTTCCCCTTTTGTCATGATGCTAGCTTTAAACTGAGGTTGGAGAAAAGCTTTTGGTAAGTCTATATGCTTGATTTCTTCTGCTCTTTAAGGAATATGGGCTTGCAGGGGTTTGACTTGAATTGAGGATTATATTTTTTCTTCAAACTGAGTTCCTGGCTGTTTAAAGAAACATGGGATGCTGGTTTCAAGGAATATTGTGAGCATAGCAAAAGGAAGGCGGAACAATCCAAACACTCAAGAGCACAGTCAAATGTCTGAGAACTCTAATCTTTTTAGCACTGTCTGATGGACTAGTGATAATAGTCCACTCTCAGTTTATAGTTCATTTTCCAGCCTAGTTAAGACTCTGTGTATGATGCAAGGAAGGGATGTGTTTGGCAGGGACTTCTTTGGCTTAAAGACAGTAGAGTTGGAAGGAGGGAGGATAACCCTCCAGACCCTAACATGTTCTTTTGTAAGCTAAATATGGTTAAATCTGAGTTCTGTTTCTATCTTGCTGTCTCTCTTTGGTTAGTGTGAATTGTGTGTAAGTGAATAACTTTGATAATTTCTTTCCTAGCTAAAGATACTAGGCTTCAAGACCAGAGGCAAAATTCAGCAACTGGAAACAAGGAGAATATAAAGCCAAGTGAGACTTCTCCTAGTTTTCCTAAACCTGAAAACAAAGGTTTGTATCAAAAGCTTTCAAATATACTTGTGTAATATGGGAATTCCACGCACTAAACCTGCTGTACTGACTGCTTTAGTTAGCATTTTGAGGAAGACTTGGAGGCAGTCTGACTGGGCTGTTCTACAGTGAAAACTTGGTCATGCAGGTGTGAAGTGGCAGGCCTGCAATTTTACATGTTGTTCTTGACTCATTGTATTGACTCATTGACTACAAAGTACAGAGATGCTCATGTGGATGGTGGGATTTCTTTTCCCGTGGTTGCTCTTTTTCCTGCTTTCTTTTTCCTGCTCACAAAGCTGTTTTTTAGCTGTCTGGACTAAATGGGTGTTCCTGCTTAGAGCTGTGCTCGCAATACTCCTGAGCATCATGGACAGCATAGCTTTTTGTAGCTGTGCTTCTTCCTATTATGCCTTAAATTTGACTTTCTCTGCAGCATTGTTTGTTCATTCAGTTCTCCAAAACATCTTTTCCTGCTGAAATTAGAATCATAGAACCATTTAGGTTGAAAAAGACCTTTTAGATCAAGTCCAACTGTAAACCTGACCTTGATCAGCGTTTCACCTTCACTTGCTATGCTCTGAAACACTGGTCTGTTATGTTCTGAGGGTTTTGCTGCATGCTGCTTTGTGTTCAGCTGAGTTCTGCAGTCCCTGCACCTCAGGGCTTCTGTCTTGGTGCGACGCATTAGAACTACAGATATGCCAGTTATGTAATGCTGTGGTTTCAGCAGTGTGTTTTTGTGTGCTCATACACGTAGTTTGTGGAATTACACCAAGTTACAGATTAAATTATAACACTATTTCATTTTTAGATGTGAAACATTTTTGCAAACTCGATAATGTGTACGTGTTGTGTATCAGTCTTGTACTAGAAATGCTTGGACAATGTTGGTCTTATATTTGGCAGGTGTATCTCCAATTGTTTCAGAACATAGAAAACAGATTGATGATTTAAAGAAATTTAAGAATGACTTTAGGGTAAGTTTCTCTGTGTGTTAACTTAATGGAGGTAACTCATGTGCATCGAGACTGTTCTAATGAACTGAATAAGCTGCATGTGTTAACAGGAGAACAGGTCCTCCCCACTTGGGCTTCATTTATGAAAATAGAAGAATTCATGCTAGATATTATAAAATCAATGCTGACTCTTGCTAGTAGAATTGCCTAATACATGTGAATGTGCCTATTGACTGTACACTGAAAATAGTACTTGAAGCCTGTTTGATTATTAGGTACAAATAATTATCACATTTAAACTCCATATGGAAGAGCTGTTTGAAAATTAAGTAAAGGGATTTGCTGAGGCGAATTGAAGGTGGTTATATTGGTTTATTAACTAAGGTTGGCTTTTCAAGTATTACTGTTAAATCACATGGGGATGAGTCCAGAGGGTTGTCTTAAGCTTTCCTGTCACTTCCTAATCAACATATAGGTCATTTGAGTAGCTGAATAGCTTCTTTCACAGTGTAGGCTTAACACGTCATCCTGGTTCATAGATTTCTTTTCTAGTAGAGATGGAAATGTGTGCTTTAAAAGGTCATTTCCAGATGATTGAGGCCTGTGGGACTGTGGTTTACTCTGTGTATGTGATAGCATTAGATTTGTCTCTCCCTAGTTCTGCATATCAATTTACTGAATATATTCCTTGGGGTTCTTTCTTTTCAGTTACAGTCGAGTTCCTCTTCAGATGCAGTGGATCAGCTGCTAAACAAAACCCGAGAAGGTGAAAAATCAAGAGATGTAGTTAAAGAAAAGACAGAATCAACCCCTAAAGAATCTATCATAGAAACTGGCAGTAATACTAACTCTAATGGTGGCAGTAGCAAACCTAATAGTCCAAGTATTTCTCCTTCAATAAGTAATAGTTCTGAGCAAAAGCGAGGGCCTGAGGTAACTTCACAAGGTGTACAGACATCTGGGCCTGGAAGTAAACAAGATAAAGAGGATAAAGAGGAGAAGAAAGATACTTCTGAGTGAGTAATTATGCCTTTTAGAATAAGCACATCTGTTACTAGCATTTAGCCATTTGTGGATAAAGCTGTGATGAATGTGTAATATCTTACTGTTTATATGCTGATACCAGTACTCTCTGTTATGCAGAGAGGGGAACAGGTGAAGTGACTACTAAAAGTCATCTGATGAGTCAGTGATAGAGCTGCATGTAGAAGTCTTTTGATGGCTAGTTCATATCTAAATGCTTATTTAAATGTTTTCCTGGCTCATGTGAGCTGTAATATCAACAGCAGGAAAGCTTTCTTATGGATAAGTATATAGTAAGAGTCCTGTCACCAAGGGTGGCTTTTTGCATGCCATGTGTTGCTTGAGTTCTCAGAAATCTGACTCTCAGATGGAAATGAGGTTTTTAATCTCTAAATTTTTAACCATTAGGGAGTTTTACAGGTATGCTTATAAAAGAATAATGCTGAATGTCATTTTTTTGTTATGTTTAGGCAAGTTAGAAAATCAACACTTAATCCTAATGCAAAAGAGTTCAACCCTCGATCTTTTGCTCAAGTAAGTTACTTGATACTGTTTAACATTGCTTTTGAGTAGATCTTTCTAAGTTAAACTTGTACTTGGAGGATAATCAAACTAATCTTGCATATGCCTTGTTGAACTCTGTTTGTAGCCGAAACCTTCTACTACACCAACCTCCCCTCGTCCACAAGCTCAGCCTAGCCCCTCCATGGTGGGTCATCAGCAGCCAACCCCAGTGTACACTCAGCCTGTTTGTTTTGCACCAAATATGATGTACCCGGTTCCAGTGAGTCCAGGCGTGCAGGTAAAATGCAAACTTAACACTTCTCAGATGGGTGTCAGCAAATTGAGGACACTTAGGAGATCCAAGTTAAAACAGGGAGATGGTACAGCTTATAATACTCTTGTAAATATGGACACAGTTGCATTGTTGTTAAGTTTTAGCTATGTAAATACTGACTCTAGCCAGTGGTCTCTCAGTCTGGATGTTCTGGTAGTCCCAACAGTTGTAAATTCCAACAGCTCTCACTCACGTTTGTTGTTAATCTCTGCAGGCTTCCTCCCCATCCTCCAAGCACAGTCTCAACTCTTAAATTTTAAGCAACTCTTTCTTCAGCTGTGTCCCACTAGTTTCTGGTCATTGTAGGGATTGCTAAAGTTACAAATCTAACTGTTATAAAGCTGACTGATTTAGTACATTGAAGCAGCAGTAGTAGCCTGACTTAACTGGTCGGTGCAACCCATATGGCCTTAGCTGTTTGTACATGCAGATTAATCACGGTGAGCCAAGAAGATACCCTAAATTAGACAGAGTTCACTAAACCATGTAACATAACAGAGTAAAACACATCAAAGCTGAGTGGGGCCCCCACCCTGACACACATTCACTTTTTAAAGGAATATCACAGCTTCACCTCCTTCTATTTCAGCCTTTGTATCCAATTCCCATGACGCCCATGCCAGTGAACCAAGCCAAGACATATAGAGCAGGTAAAGGTGAGAATAATACTGCCTGTTTGGTTCTTAGTCTGCATGCAGCATGAATACATTACAGATGTTTGTGTATTTTCTAATCTGTGTTAATTTGGTTTCAGTTGCTGTTTTAAATGCTGGTTTTAATAAAGAAAAGTGAGTGGAAATTCTAGATAAACTAATTCAGCCAAAACATGCTAAGTTTGAGTGATGGGGAGTTGCTTGGTTTGGAACCTGATTTGTCAAACAGGAAAATGTCTCTGTTACTTGTAATGTTAGGGTAAGATGATCATTTCCTATATTTCATAAACATTATGGGTTTGTTTAAAGGGAACCTTTCTGCACCAGTTTTCCCCACTGGTTTACAGCAGAGCCCTGAGTAGTGCTTTAATAGAGGGGATTGTTGTGGTCAACACACAAAATTGCTGTTTCTTCAGAAAGAGTTCATACTTCAGAGTATAGAGAGAAATTCAGAGTATTCAGAGTCAGAGGGAAATACTTCAGAAAGAGTATGTGATGCTGCTCTTCTGGAAGGAGCTTACTGCTGGTTCCAGTTCGTTCCTTTGCATTCCTTCTGCAACACTAACTGAACAGCTGGACTAACAATACCATGGTTTTAAGAAGTGGCACCTGTGGCTGTGGAGGGGAGAACATGTGTGGTGAGATGCACTCTCTTCTGGGCAGTACAGTGAAGGAGCAGAAAAATGCTGGTCTTGTTTTGATAGTCGTGTTTCACATAATGCTCTGATTCTACACAGTGCATGCTTTCTTGCAGTTTCATACAGTGGGTTGTGATGATAGGTTCCAGTGCTGCAGCTCCAGTCACTGGAGGAGGAAATTGTTTAAAAGAGCAGTTCTGCTGTGTAGGAATAAACAAGTAGCCTTTATGAATGGAGGGAAGACAAAACCCCACAATGTAATTCTGTTTTAAAGCACACTAACTTCACTGTGGCCTGGCCCAGGAAATCTTCTGGTTGGTGACACTGATTGTTTTAATCAGAGATAGGTTGCTGGGTACCCACTTGCTGCATGAGGCTGCTCTCCTGTTCTGAATTCCTTTTTCAAGTTCCATTATTTTTGGATATCCATCCTGTGTGCAGCATAGTCCTGACGGAGCTGCATGGGTTGAAGGTCAGGGCCTTTACGCTGTTACAGTTGCATCCTGTATTTACTCTTCTCTGTTGTTGATTTTCAGTGTAAATACAATCATCACTGAGTGAATTTACTGACATCTTCAACATTTCCCTCCCTGCCTCTCTCTAAGGGCTCTGTCTGCATTGCACACTGCAGTGGAGTTCACAGGTGCTTGAGTTAGCATAGTTATTAGTTGCAGTCTCACTGCAGCAAGCTGGAGCTCACCTTGAACTCTCATGCCATATTGCTTAGTAGGCTGAATTAGTTTGTTCTCAGTGCCTGGCTGTTGTGGTTTGGTCGATTGTGTTACCAGGATAGCTCAGGTAGTCCTACACTACAGCGCTCTGCTCTCTTAATCTTTCTTTCGTCTAATTATTCCTACTCCTTTTCTTCTGATAGGTTGATTTGTCCCCTTCAGTGTTGACTGTGACCTAAAAGTTGCTTTCTGCTATCCTGAGGGGTAGCACAGAGCTTAAAAGATGTGAATAGCTCAGATTGTGGCTGTGTGGAGACCTTTATTCTGCTCTCCTCAGCCATAAGAACAAGTAATTTTAACAGACTCAGATTTCCAGTTGATGGAACAGTTGCTGAGTAGTTCCCATAGAGGGTGAATTAAGCCTTTTGAAGGGGACAGGATCAAATTTGAGTAATGTAGGTATGCTGATATAACCTTTCTCTTGTCTACTTACTCTTGACAGTCTTTCTCTCCCTCCACCTTTGTTCCTTCCTTCACAAAAAGAGTAGGCCTGGGTTTGTGGCTGTATACACGGCTCAAAGGCAGTGATAAAAATCAAATGTTTGGAGGAACTCCTTTTCATGCTGTTCCTTTTTCACAGAGCTCTAATATGTGGTTAAAGCTGATGGGTGAGGATGTTCCACTTGGTCACAGGGACATTGTAATGTAAAACCTTTCAGGAAGATGGTCATTCTTTGTCCTGTGTTTCTAATGTGAGGCACTGTTTGCTTTGTAGTACCAAATATGCCACAGCAACGGCAAGACCAACATCATCAGAGCACCATGATGCATCCTGCCTCAGCAGCAGGCCCTCCAATTGTAGCTACGCCACCTGCTTACTCAACACAATATGTTGCATATAGTCCCCAACAGTTTCCTAATCAGCCTCTTGTGCAGCATGTGCCACACTACCAATCTCAGGTAAGAGTCCTTTCACTCTGCGTGGTAAGTCAAACCAGAAGTAGTTAAATGGCTCAGTCCTAAGCTGTCTTAAGTCATAAGAAGTCACTTAGAACAGTTTCTGTGTTCTGATGGTGTCATAGTGTGCTTCAAAGCCTGTAGCAGACTGTAAGGTCAGTTCAGAAGTTGGCATTTATTATTGATCCTACCTATTTAGCTCTTTGAAGAATTCTTTGCAGGTCAAGGCCAGGACAGCTCCTAGTTAAGTGTTCTAAAAGTAAACTATTTGGTGTACTGCTCTTGCTTCAAAAGCTTTGAAATAGACATAATTGGATAAATACAGGATTACATGCATAAGTTTAATACATAATTTGAGTAGCAAAAGTCAGATATGCCAGTGGGTTTTGGTACTTTCTAGCCCACTGCAGAAAATACCCTTTAATTTTTAGGAACAACTGGGATAATGGTGCTAGTATGAAACCTGTAGTTTGCTCTGTATTTTAGTAAGTCTAAACTATTGCTGTTACTGTTTCTAAGTACATAATTGTTTAGATGACAGTAGTTTCTTTGTAATAGCCCTCCAATTAACTGTTTTCTTCTTTCTCTTGACTGCAGCATCCTCATGTTTATAGCCCTGTAATACAGGGCAACGCTAGAATGATGGCACCACCAACACACGCACAGCCTGGTTTAGTATCTTCTTCTGCAACACAGTATGGTGCGCATGAACAGACGCATGCTATGTATGGTAGGAAACGTTTTGTGTTATATGTAACTTTTTAAGTTCTTAACGTTGTGCAGGGATGTATTTAATCTCAAGCTTCAAACATGGGTATCATTCAGATTACACCAGTAGATGTGGTTTATATTTCATAAGATGATGAGCAGAGAGCATTGAAAACTGAGCCACCGGGTTAAAATGAAAACTCAAGTATGCTGATTTCAGTAGGATGCCAGTGACCAAGATGAAATTTCAACCTGAGAGCTGCTAAAGAATATCTGCCGAAAGAAGTTTGTTCAAGTTCCCTTGATGCTCTTGACACAACATCCCTTGATTGTTTTCTTGATTATAATTAGGACTTGTTTTATTGCAAGGCTATGACCTCAGTTTCAAAACTTGACTTTAGTTCTGACAACTAGTGAAATGCTGTCCTTATACTACTAGCATTATTAACAGTATGAACACTGCTGTTTAAGCAAAATAAAACGTGTGTTGCTTACCTTTCTTTTTTTGGTAAGTCAAGAATATATGAAACAGCTCATGTATTGCTCTGACTTTGACAGTTACTCTCCAGCATTATCAGATGGGCATATTTCACATACAGTGAAGTGCTGAAAATGTGGGTTACCTTGTTACAGAGTAAAATGTGAAAGAACTTCTAAAGCATTATAAATGTATGATAAATCAATGCCCAATTTGGAGGAAAAAACCTCACTGCTAAACGTGCTATTGAAAGAGGTAGAATCAAGGTTGCTAGAAGGCTTGGAAATTGTCATAAAATGTCAAAACAGCAGATGGTCTCTTGAAAACATGGCATTTCAATACTTGTTATAGCATCTGAAGAAGCCTTTTATTGGGTCACGTATATTATTGACTTAGATTCTAATAAAAGATTTTCTGTACCTTTAGACATCTTTGTATGTGTTCCGGTGCTTAGTTTTACACTGCTACTTAATGGAAGTCCATGATGTGTCATGAAAACTTACAAAGGCTGAGAATCTGAAGTTTAGTGTGGAATTAATTCTGGTTTTAAGTCTGTGTCTTGCCCATCTGAAAACATCCTGTCAGATCTCGGCAGTGGGATGGTAATAGAGCTGAGAAGCAAAACTAAGAGAGAGAAACCTTTTCTGACACTTGGAGGAAGAACATTTCAGCTCATTTGCGCTGAAGCTGAAGTGGAAGTTACTTGGTAGAGATTAAGTCTTTCTCTCACAGGTCCTTGCTAATTGTGTAACTTTGATCTTTTCTACTCTTGTGCTTGAGGTGTCCATGTAAACAGATCTTCTTTTTCAGTAGATTAAATAGAGTGAATGATCAAAGGCTTGCAGACCTTTATTGGTGACAACTCTCCTCTCAAATCCTAATGAAAATAAAAACCAAACATGAGATAATCTGAGATATGATTCAGAATGGTTGCATGTGACTTCCTAGCAATTTCTCATTGTGCACCATCCTTTTCTTCTGTAACCAGTGGGTTCTACAGCATTGAAGTACAAGCCCCTTCCCTTGGTTGGCTTTGATCTGTAGATGTCTGTATAGTTTTATCACTGATACTCTGATTTACAACTGTTAGATCTGATTTCTGTGTTGGTTTTGCAGCTTGTCTGTTGTAGGTATGTGACTACCTACAAGTGCAAACAACTAAGTTGGGTCAAACTTGAATTCTTTGGTATTTTCTGCCATGTAATTAAATACTACATTTCCAAGAGCACCTAATTTAACAGAAGTTGCATGTCCTCCTGTGTTCTTTCAAGTAGCTACTTGGTGACTCTTCTAAATGTTCTCCAACCTTCCCAGTAAATGAGCAAGTGCTTGAAATTCTTGTTATTGAAACCATTCAACTCAGCTGGATCATGAACTCCATATGAGACACTTTCAAGAGTATGTTCTTGCCATGTGCAGATGTGTTTATTGCCTAGTGAACATGAATTGGCTCAAACGTGCCCTTAACCTACAGGGTTTACGGTTAGCTACACACGAGTTGACTTCTGATGTAGTGCAGCACTGTCTCAATTCAGCTTTTTGCAAGTCTTCCATGTGCTGAGTACTTGAAGACCTTGCCTAGGTGGGTTGTGTTTCCTCCAGATGTGTCCATCTGTAACATATGCACTTCAGCTTCCATTTATCAATATGTGAACTCTTGGGGAAAGCATAGAAATGCCTGAGGTGATAAATATAAGCTGCTTGTGGAGTACATTGCTAACGAACAACGTGCTGGAATCATTCACATCTGATTGAGTGACTGTAAGAACGTACCCATAACTTATGTTCTGTATTTTGGGAATCTTAAGGTTACCCACAGTATGTTTGACCTCAGAATACCAATGCACTTTGATTCTGGTCCTCTTCTAAACCTAATCTGAAAGGTCAGAATAACAACTTCCTGAGAAGCATCAACCACTGCTTTTGATTTCTGGAGCACTTGCTCAGACAAGTTCTCAGATTTCCTTTTGGCTCTTTAAAATTGCTGTTTGGTTTTAAAAATATGTGTTTTATGATTTATTTTGAAATTCATTTTTGCCCCCATTGATACCAGGGTTCAGTGGGCTGTAACTGCCCCTTTATCCTTCAAGGTACTGGTGCTTTCTTTGGGATGACTCTTGGAACGTTCCCTTTTTTTCCTGCATGTGTGATAGAAGCTGTCTGCAAGGACAACATTACTGAGACCTGGGGGTTGGGGGGCACTGCTTACGGAGCATTCTTAAAGGTGTGAAATGTTTTCTGGTGAGATCTGAAACTCCATCTCCACTAATGGTCTGGGACAAGTTGCCAGTCTGTGGCAAGCAGTTACAGCCTGCCAGCGAAGAGAAGTGCCTGTTGATCCATTGAGTGAACTGCCCTCGCTGCCAGAGTTTGGGGTTTGTTTTCCTTCCTGTCTCGGCAAGAGATAGCTGAATCCAGAGCACATGCTGTGACCTACACTTGTTCATAAGCACTCTTCCATTTTAAAGAAAGAGTATTTTTTGTCTGATGCTGTTTAATGGGATATTTCTGCACTTCTGGGATTTCCTTGCCAGTCGATACAGCGTCCTGCTTCTGTTTGACAACCCGCTGTTGACAAGAGCTCAAGAGAAGCAGAGAAGCGTGGTCACCAGTAGACCCACCTAAACCTATGATGGAGGAGTGTATAAACCATTGGGTTTTTCCCCTCAAAACACAATTGGGAAGGACAATATCCAAGCAACTATCTTCCTATCTACCAGCCAGGTGCTAAACACGTCTAATTACACACTTCAGCTTGTAACTTCTGGAGACGTGAGCCACTTAGATGTCCTTACCAAGGAGAGCTTGAAATGCAGGCACTGCTGAAGCAGAGCAGTACACACACCTTTAACAGCCATACTCACATACCTGACCATGGAGTTGTTGTTCTCACCCTACCTAACTGCACGTTGGTTTCCGAATGTATTGTCTGTCTCAGAAGTGTTGGCACTGTGTGATCTCCCTGATACCAATGTCCTTGGGCTGGAGTCTGCTGGCCATGGTTTGCAGTTTGACTGCTTGGTCTGTGTTGCACAAAGACCCAAACTTGTCTTGTGCTGTTAGGAGAAGACGTGGGTATCTCAGCAGAGGGTGGATATATTCATTCCTGTGACAATGACCTTGTGTTAGTTTTACCATGTAGCTGAATTGCCTGTGTTTTCAGATAACTGGAGTCCTCTGAAAAGCTTAACTTTTGTGTTTAAAACCAAACTTGTGTAAAACCAGACCTTGGTTTTATACAGATGCATTTCCTGTTTTTTGTGCTCTCATTCCTGTCCCCATTCTCCCTTCCCCTTTCCCCTTCTGCATATGTTTGACTGGTCTGGTGTTGTCTCTAACTTTATCTGGTTTCTGTCTCAGCAGTAGAGTAAATTCTATTACCCTGATAGTACAATGGTGGATATAATATAAACTTCAGAGGATTCTCCAGGGACTAAGAGTGAACCAGTCACCAAAGGTGTCTTGGAACTGTTCAGAATGACAGTGATCTAGCTGAAAAAGCAGGGGGCCAATTTCTGGTTTAGTGTGATGACATTTTAACCTTCTTATTACAGTGGACTGTAAGAGACCATTATTGACATAAAGTTGATTTTTGTGTGAAATAAGAACTTGAAGACCTCAGTGTCACAGTTAAGGAAGGCTTGCTTGAGACTTGTGTTGTTTCACCTCCACTCCTTTGTAAAACTAAATATCCACCTCTAATAGCACCTAAGTAAATAAAAATATCTGCATGGTTCTACAAGCTTAAAAAAGAAAACCTTAAAGCATTGACACTGACCTTTCCAGAAGACGGGAAGTATGCACGTGGCAAGAGGCTAATTTACCTTTCTATTTCCCAAATTCAGCATGTCCCAAAATACCATACAGCAAGGAGACAGGCCCTTCTTTCTACTTTGCCAGTGAGTTGGGTTTTTTGTACTAATTTTGATTGTACAGAAAAGCACTTTCTAAAGAACAGATGTTAAAGGAATGGGACGTGTTGAGGGAACAAGTTTCCTTGCACCAAACCAGTGTGTGGAAAACTCAGGAAGGTTCCTTTCAATGGACAGGGGCGTGAAGCAGATTGATATAAGCACAGGAGGCTGATTTGTTGGCTTTTAAAATTGCTTTTGCTTGTTGAATAGTCTCTGACTTTAATACCCACTCTTTTCATCCGCAGCCAGAAGTGAGCACTGCATGTGGATGGCCTTTTCTTAAAACGTGACTGAGCTGCCTCACTCCCTTCCTTTCATGGCTCAAATGGGGTTTTTAAAACTTCACAAGTTATTCATCTTCCTCAAAGGAGAAGTATCTTGTGCCTCATCTCTTTAAAAAGCTGTGGCTCAAGTTCAGAGCCCCAGGGAGGAAATAACTTGAGTTGCAGCTGAGGTGAAGGAAGCTTTCTGTAGAGTTGCTTTGGAACCACTGAAGGAAAGCTGTGAACAGCGTACTTTGTCTTTATTATAACAAGAGTGAGTAGATGAGGGCTCCTTGCATCAGATGCTTCCTCCTTGGCCGATGAGCAGTATCTGTTACCTGGCTCCAGCGCTCCTGTGTGGTGTTTCCTACATCAGTGTGAGCACTGGGAGAGGTGCTGATGTTCTCCACGCTCATGGTACCCAACGGCTAATACAGCCTTCAGTTATGTACGTATACTGGGAAAGGCAGATAACTAAAACCCACTGCCTTGTATGTTGGTGTTCATCATGGCACTTTGAGGAAGCTGGGTTTTGGGGATGTAGTTGCAGGATGAGCTGTCACTGTCACCCAAAACATGGGAAAGGAGGACCAGCAGTTTCAGGGTGTTTTCGTACTTGCTCCTGTCCTGCAGTGAGACTTGATGCTGCGTGTGTCTGCAAGTCCATGCAGCCCATGCCAGGCGCTCTCCTGGGGTTTTTGAGTTAGCTCATGCAAGAGGGATGTGAGAAATACCACTTGTTCTCCAAAAATCTCTTCTGGAACAGACTTCCTGTGATTCTTGTACAGCCATGGTTCTGCATGAACTGGTGCTGGAGGATGCTGACCTGTCCTGTTTTCATGCCTCTTGGTTTGGTGCACTGAAATAACTTTACTAAGCTCGTTCCTTTCATGAGTAATCTTTTAAGTGAAGTCCACTCTACCTGTGTAAAATGACTTCTTGAAATGTTTGTGTTATGAAAGAAACATTTGCTATTTCTTTGCTTCCTACCATTCAGGTCTTTTAAATGTAGTTATCCTCACCATCTTACTGGGTCTGGCAATAGCTTTGAAGTTTGTTCACTGGTCAGTTCTTGAAAATAGGCTCTTCAGTGCATCTTTGGACGATGACCAACGATGACCACCATTGGCACCATTGAAATTCCTACCAGGGAAAGCACAAAATTGCAGGATGTGGGTTTTTTTTGCATCTACCCTTGTAGCTGGGAGTTCTGCTTGATTTCTGCTGCTCTGACCTCTTTTGATTTCAGCTCCTTCTGTGGGTTTGATGGCTGACTGCTCCTTGTTTGCCTCTCAGAGGAATGGGTTGCACTTTTGTAGAGTTGAATTCAGTAATTCAATCCATCTGATATTTTTGCTCACTTCATTACCCAATCACTTTTCTTCACTGTCTGTCCCTGCCAGGTTGGTGCAGTTAAATATTTCATGGTAGGAAACAGCTTGAGCCAAAAGATGCTGAAGTGAAGCAGATTATTAGCCCAGGGAGTATTTCAGGGGGAGAGGGAGCTTAAGGCAGAAAGGGTGAGAAAACCAGTGTGTTTGTGCTAGAGTGAGCTGAGGCTACTTGCAGCAAGGGGATACACAGAGCTGTTTTGTCCTTTCCTAGAGCTTTCTCAGCACTTTCTTGGATGCTAGATGGCCATTTGGAAAACGTCCAAAGCACTAACAATTGGGAGAAAATGTTGGATAATTGGTGATTTATTGTGTTTTTCTTCACCTCCTGTCTTACCTTGTTTGCTCTCTGGTACTTGTAGTGAGCTGTTGTGATGAACAGGCAAAAATCATTGACATGAGTCACAGTGAAAGTGCTTTAGTTACAGCTAAGCAGGTGAATTTCTCATGGCTGTTTTGCAAGGCTTCTTTCACAGGCTTGCTAGAGTTCATTGGCTTGTCACGACCTATTAATTGCACTAGCTCAACGTGGAAACCCTTTTACATCCCTGGAGCTGAAGTTTGAACCCTGCTTTTGAGCTAACAAAGATCTGTGCGTGTATTTCAGACTTGCTGCCGCTTGCCCTGAACCGTTCTTCATTGGTATGCAGTATCAGTGCAGGATTTAGATGAGTGTCCAAATAACATTTTTTGAGAGGCACTTTTAATATTACTATTAAAACATGATTTGCAGCAGCATCTGAAGTAGTTTTAACCAAACTTGTAGAGTTTATTGGAGTAATTTGTTAAGGAGAAAATGGGGGAGAGGAGAAGCTAAGCAAATAAAAATCCCTCAGTATAAAATACCCGGTATTTCCAGTGCAAAGCTATAGATAAAAGATGTTAAAAGGTTATGGAAGAGCTGCTTTCTGACAAAAACTTCATCCTCCAACTGCTTCTGTATCTATTCTTTAGGGTACTTTTCCTAGGTTTAAGTGGTTTCTTAAGAGAGCAGTTCTTCTTTGTGAAGTTTTATTGTATAATGTATCTGTTTCAGAGTCACTCAGTTCATTATTCTCTTGGCTATAAAGAGATGAGAGATGAATTGCACGAACGGTTGAAGAGAGTACCACCTTATTTCAGTGGCTCCTAACAAGTAATGTGGCAGGATGTGGGAAGCCTCGAATCTCTCACAACTTGGAATTAATTTTCATATACATTTTAAAGCCTCTTGAATGGAGTCGAAGTTAATTTGCAGTCAGGCATGCCAGCGCTGTGGCTGAGGCAGTGGGATGAGAGCTGAGGAAGATTGCTGGTAGCGATGCCCTTTGGCAAGCAAGTCAGTCCCTCTCTGCATTTATTTCTGTTACTTTGGCAGAGATAATAGCTTCTGGCCTTCTGCAGAGTGTGGATAATAACGAGGTTGAGAAAATTTCCTGCTCTAGGAAACCAAAAACTTCATACTGTAAAAATGAGCGGAGTGTCCATTGATGATCTTCACACAGTCTTTGTAAGGAGCAGCGTTGGAAAGTCAGAATGAAGCGTGGTGGGGATGCTGCTGCAAAATACGTTTTAGTAGTGATATATATATATGAAAAGCCTTTTCTTGCATTTGAAAGCCTAACAAAGTGCTGTGGAAGAAAATATTGGTAGTTTTGACAATATGCATAGAAAACACTAAGGTGTTTTCAAAACACTTCTCAGAGGTGCTCGTGGTGTATGAGTATGTGCACTCGTGCTTAAGTGCACTTACATGCTCATGCATAAGTATGTTACCATCACCTCCAGACTGTAGGAGTTTAGGGATACAAATATCTATGAAGTTCATCTGCATTAATAGCCTCAAACTGCAGTGCACATCACTGTTGGACCGTTTGCTCAGTGAAGATTTAATGGAGCTTTCAAGACAGCAGGGCGGGATTAAGTGAAATGTGGTAGGCAGTTATTTCCTAAAGGAGAGACTTTCATAGTGGCCTGTACAGGGGAGAGAAATCTCAGCTAGGCAAAAAGATGCTGTCTGGATGTATTCTAGCAAGTTTGATTGTTAGAACTAGCATTTGTATGCTTAATAGCAAGCCAAACTGGAGGAAAACAAGTATTTGCACAGGGTAGTATTGTGTCAGGGCTGGTTAATGGAGCGCAGTAGGGTTGCTGTCTCTTTGAGACTTGCTTTTGCTGACCAGTATTGTGCTTTCAGATGCAGCTACATTTTTGTCCATTTTCTCCACCCATCTTGTCTTTCATCCTTTCTGTGCACTCAGGCAGTTGTGTGTATTCATGAACTTGGAGGCCAGCACAGTGACACTCTTCAGGAGCTGCAGCAAACAGGTCCTTGTGACAGGGAGATAAACCCCACCTCACTAGCTGTGAATACACCAGGCAGATGGCTGCAGCATAACTCAAGGTTTCTCCCTGAGCCCTGCTTTTCAGGTTTATTTACTAGGGGAAGGAAACACCACTAGAAAACCCATTGCTGCTAAAGGTATGCTACAGACAGGCACTTCATTGGCTGTCAAGTTCTCATGTAATACACACCCCATTAAATAAGCTGTAACCCAATAGTAAGCAGTAATTAAATTCAGTCACAACTACAAAAAGAAATAAAGAAGAGTTGGAGGAGCAGATTGATAGTTTGCTTGGGCTGTTTTGTCAGTAACACCAGCCTCTGGCTTGGCAAGCTGTGATATTGGAGAGAGTAGCGTGCATTGTCATGTGCAGAAGTGTAGTTGCAAACTGGACTGGTTGTTGCACAAGATCTAAAAGCAATGAGGGGAACAGGCAAAGCATCTTCATTTCCTTAGGGCCTTGCTGTCTGGTTGCATGTTTTGTGTTTAAAGGAAGGCTTGCTATCATTAGGGCTTTTCATACTTAGATTCACTCAAGAAAAACCCCTTAAACTACCTAATGTGGCTGATTTTGAAGCAGAACAGAGCAGGGCTCTTCAAGGAGGAACTTGTTGATGTTAGTTTGTTGTTGGAGACTGGTATGGCTATGGCAACAGCTGTGGGTTTACTGGTGTGAAAGTTCTATGTTGTTATTCCTTTTTAAGATTTTTGTACTATATTTGCTACTGTTTCAAGGAATTAAGGATTTCATGGAATGTGGAGATCCAGACCAGGCTCTGTGATTGGCCTTGAGGGGAAAGGCAAGATATCTTATTGTAGTACAAGATACTGGCTTCAGCAAAACTTTGATGCTCAAGCAGCCTCAGTTTTCTCAGCTGTTCTCTAAATACTGTGTGTCCCTATAGCTCTTTTACATGCAATGCATATACTTTACACTGACTGTACTGTGAGCAAGTTCCAGAAGAGTAGCATGGTGAGGTTAGCCAGGTATAAGGCCAAAGAATTTTTTGGATGGTGGAAATAAAAATGGCTTGTAAGACCTTTGAAAAGTCTGCTTCAGGAAAAACTTAAATTGTATGAAAACGATGAATTTGATATTTTAACCAAAACCAAAATGCTGCTTTGTTCTGTGTAGTATCTGTTACATTGTCAAACTAGGGAAGATGAACTGTCTAATTATGGTTATTTATAGACTTCCCTGCAAAACCAAACTACACAAAAGGTAAGAACTCAGCTATTTGCAAGATAAATACTTTTTATAGAAGGGGGAGGGAATATATTTACAGTATTTATAGTTTGAGCTGTAGTGCAACCTTCAAGTGCAGATGGTAACTTGATGAGATGCATGTTGGGTATCTGTTGCTAAATGTTTTTCTCTTTCATCCTAGTTTCCACTGGCTCACTTGCTCAGCAGTATGCCCACCCTAATGCTACCCTGCATCCGCATCCTCCGCATCCTCAGCCTTCTGCCACACCAACTGGCCAGCAGCAAAGCCAACATGCTGGAAGCCACCCTGCTCCTAGCCCCGTGCAGGTAACAGAGTTGAGGGAGTGAATGTTTTTACATTGTGTTTAACATGCTCTGCTGGAAGGTTTTGCATCTGATGCTTGGCGTTGATATATTGATTTATTTGAGAGGAAAAATGGTAGGAAACAAACTGCATGTGACAGATCTCATGGGCGACTTGTCTAGATTCCCCTCTATTTTCTGAAAGATGGAAGTAGAGCTGTATAATGTAATTTTTCTTTGCTTGCAGTGGTTAAGGACTCAAAGGTGATAGGCTTATAACACAGTTTCTTAGATAAGCTAACAGGGAAACTCATGGAAGTCCTTTTTCCTTAGTAAGGACTAACATCGTAGAGTCCAAGCATTCATTTCTCCCTGTTCACAGGGGCTGAGGTATAGCTTGTTTCTGTGTGACGATTAAGGAGGGATCAGAGTTCTGTCAGAGCTTTAATATGAATGGAGTTACAATTGGAAACAGCAGATCAATGCTAAGAATGGTTTGATTGTATGTTGTCAAAGACAAGCAGCTGAAAACAAAATAGTCCTTGTGATAGTGCTGCATGCCTGAGTTACCTGCTGGTAGTAACTTTGGGCTGCTGAGTGCAAATGTGGGGTACGTCCAGCTGCATGGTTGCAAGTTCTCCGTGGTGTTACCTGGCAGTGTAGGTTCTGTTTTCCAGATTTGTGCTTACATGATTTCCTAGTGCGAGGAGAAAATGAGCCTGGTGGATTTGAGATGAGTTTCCTCATGTCCATAGATGTGGTGACCCTTTTGCCGCTTTCGAGAGCGGTTTTGCACACCTTTCTCACTGTAGTTTACAGAACAGATGCGTCTCTCCTCTAGACCATCACCTAAACCATCTTCTGTCTTTCTTTGCAGCATCATCAGCACCAGGCTGCTCAGGCACTCCACCTGGCAAACCCACAGCAGCAGTCGGCAATTTACCACGCAGGTCTAGCTCCAACCCCACCTTCCATGACGCCAGGCTCCAATACGCAGTCTCCACAAAATAGTTTTCCTACAGCACAACAAACAGTCTTCACCATTCATCCCTCCCATGTTCAACCTGCATATACCAATCCGCCACACATGGCCCATGTCCCCCAGGTAAACACAGTTTAACAACCTTCAAGACTAAATGTCTTAATGCCACAAAAGTTAGGACAGTCGGGCCTGCTGAAGTGATTTCCATTCTGTCACCTCTCAGCACAGACTACCTGTTGTGTTATTTAGGTTTTCTGTCTGTACATTGCCTTTTATTTAGAATTTTACAAGAGATTTGGACCTCAGCTTCCAACACCCAGTGCATCTACAACTGTAGTTTAATGAAGACATCTTAAGCTGGCACTGCTACTGAAAGAAATTGAGCTCTCTTCCCAGTTCTCGGCTCCCATCCCTGCCCTGCCCCACCATTCTGCTCACAGAACTGTTTGGCCATGCAGCAAACCAGACTGGGGACGTGATTCACCTGAAGTGTGCCTCCCCTGCCCCCATTTTAGGCTATTTCTCAGTCAGATCAGTTCACTACTCAGGTTCACTGCATGAGCACAGGAAGAGCTGGCATACAGAAAGGTTGGAGGTGAGAGCTTGAGCGGAGGAAGGCTGAATTGCTGCTTTTGGTGGCAGTTTCAGGCTCTGCATTGTAGTCAAACATATACAAGTACATCCAGTAAAGGATGTAACACAGGATTTCTAAGGAATAGCAAGGCACTGCAATGGGAGATAGGTGAGATTCAGTTCAGATGACTGCAAGACAATCCTTGCTGAAAGAGAAAACTGTGTGTGCCTCTGTGTGTGTGTGTGTGTATGTGTGTGTGGTTCTAAACGACCTGCTTAGGCAGAAGATCCCTGATGTTTGTTGGGCAACCTAGCGACAGTCCTTGCTTCAGGATCAGAAACCCACTTCTCTTAACTGCTCTCTTGTGGTCAACTCACTGCAGAAAACCTGGATTTGAGGAAGGGAAGCACATGATTGATTAATAAAGAGCTCTGCATAAAGCAGCCTCACAAAGATTTTCTTTGTATCTAAATCTCATGGATTTAGTGTGCTTTGTCAAGGAATGACAGTTAATTGGGATTTTGCCTGCACAATTTCTTCTTCAGACCAAGTACTTGGTCTGTGGCTTATGCCTTCTCATACAGGTTAACAATAGTTTGGGATATCATGACTAACTATATAATTAGGGAGGTTAGTCTAATAGGTGTCCCATCCCTTGCAGAATTCTGATCAAATCTTTGCTTTGGTCCCTTCATTAAGCCAATGAACTACTAGTTATTTAGGAATTGTTTTACTGATGTTGAGTTTTTAGCTTTTTTATTCTGTTGGGCTTTTAATTTCTCTGCTTTTTTACTCTGGGAGGACAAGGAGAGGATGTCCACACTTGACTGCTCTTGCCATGTCCTCCCAGGCTCTGGTTTCTGCCAGGAACAAGATTCTTGCTCTGCTCTGGTGTGATGACACTGGTGTGAATGCCTAGATTATAGGAGCTTCTTGGGGTGCCCTGCATGCAACCCTTGGGAAGGGTCTTTGCTGCAAGCTCCTGGGTTAGTGGCATGTTCAGTTCTGTGCCTTGCAACATGGAACATGTTGGTTTCAAGGTCAGCTTAGAGGTACGCATCACGGCCAGGCCCGTGCCTGCGCTGTGGATGCGACCATTGCCTTCCTTTCTGTGTGCCAAGCACTTAATAAGCAAACCTTGCTGAAGCAAATCAGATGGAACTTTTAGTCTGTTCAGTCAGGATTTTTAGCAATGCCTGCTAAAAGGAATGCCTGCCTTCCCCTGGATTTTTGACTTACGCAGTCTCTTCTGCTGTCATTTTTGTAGGGTGAAAACTACAATCTATCCTCCATGGTATTGACCCCAAAGTAACTGACTTTATCAAACAAAGTGGTTTCCTCAAAAATCTCTAGTGAAGGAACAACTACAGTTGTGTTAAGAAATTCTAGATGCATGTAATTATTCCATGGTGGGGAAACTAATCACTGGATTTCATAGTTCCTTAGCAGCCTCAGTTTCCAACTTCTGAACACCATTCTGAACTACCATGTAGTAGGAATCTCAGTTAGGCTAACACAGGGGACCGGCTGAATGTCCCTTTAAGTGAAGAGATGAATCTGGAGCTGTTAGATATCTCACTTGAGAAACAGTACTTTAAAATTCATTAGAGTCCTGTCAGCTGCCAATTTGCAAAGTGTTTTGAGCCACAGCAGAACATTTTCATCCAGTGTGTGTATTGAATGCAGCTGCTATATGAATAGCTGCTTTATAATGATGGCTGCTATAATAGCATGTTTGTCAAAGTAAAAATGGTGCTGATCCTGAAAGGTATTTCTGTTTCAGAGCCTTATCTTCTAAGCCTTTTTTAGAGCAAGAGTGAGATTTGAATTGCAGTTCCTGCCTTTAAAGGCTTCTTGAGTGCTATTAGTCCAGCGCAAGTCTGATAAAGAGTTTGAGGAATGTCTGTGATGAGTCAAGTAACCCTTTTTGTCTTTAAGAAATAAAATTGTAGCCACTACCCTGCTATCTGTCTTTACTGGCATGTGAAACCTGGGAGACTGCGATTCCTGCCCTGTGGTGCTCTGCTAATGGGATATGGTAGAAGGACAAAGCAAACCTTAGATGATAAATGCTTCCCCTGCCCACCCCCAAGAGAAACCCACTGAGAGCTCTTAGAGTTCCTTAATGTTTTGTGCTTTTAAGAAACTAGTGTTTAACTAGCTTTTTAAACCAAAAAATTGATGACCTCTAGAGTCATACTGTGAGCTAAAGAAGCCAGCTGACAAGTTACTGAACTTGTTTGCCAGGAGGTGATCAGCCATCCTAAAGAGTAATCTCCTTTTTCCGCTGAGACTTAACTCTGATTGCTTTAGATTACACAAGGACTTTAACTGTGATGAGCTTAACTGGAAACAGAACAAAGCTGCCCTAACAGTATAAAGGGATTAAATCACTCATCTTAGAACGACTGCTTCGATGAACGATAACGTGGGCACAGGTCACTGGAGAGAGTGGTTTCCAGGGCAGGGAGCCACCAAAGAATGTGGAGTTGTGCAATGAGGAAGGGATGCCAGCCTCCCAGCGCGTGTGAAGTTCGTGTCTGTACCCGGCGCATTCTCTGCGCAGGAAGTGCTTTGATCCAGGTTACTAACAGAAATGTGTTGAAGCTTTGATGCTGAGGTTTTGTTTGTTTGGGTGTGTTTTGGTTTTGACCCCACTGTTTAATGCTGGCACTTTTCTCCCAGCGCTCACTGTCCAAATGGCTAAAATTAAGAATGTGACTCGGAGCCAGCAGTAAAGATTTAAGCCCTTTTTTTGTTGTTGTTTTGTTATTATTTTTTGTGTTAAGATCTCTGACTTAATCCCTGTCGCTAATCTAGTTAAAGTGGAATAAACCTCCAGATTTACTGCTACGGCTGGAGAAAAACTTGACAGTCATGTGGCCAGGAGTGATGCCTCCTTGTGACCATTATACTAAAGAGCTCTTTGTTTCAGGCTCATGTACAGTCAGGAATGGTTCCTTCTCACCCAACTGCCCATGCTCCAATGATGCTAATGACGACACAGCCACCTGGTGGTCCCCAAGCCGCCATCGCTCAAAGTGCACTACAGCCCATTCCAGTCTCGACAACAACACATTTCCCCTATATGACGCACCCTTCAGGTGAGGAGTGTGTGCCCGGGAGACCTGCACCGTAACTGAGCCAGGTCGTAGTAGTGAAAAGAACTGTTTAGAAACCAGATGTGGGGAAAAAGGAACGACAGAAAAACCAACCTAAAGATGTCCTTGTAGAGTGCTGAAGGCAGACTGCTGCTGCTGCGTTTGCATTTGTACATTGCCAACCCAAACGTGAGCCTAGATAAGCGTTACGAGATGCAGCTAATTGAGCAAAGACTTCTCTACTCCAGCTAGAGAGAAGCTTAACTCTGCAGACGCTGTGGGATGAGTTCTTCCAGGTTTTGCCATGGTTTTGCCGTGGGGGATGGACTGTCTTGTGTAGCCTGTTTATAATGCTCTGAGCTTTTATTAGATGAAAAGGGATCGGCCGTGAGGATACGAGTGAAAACGTTGCTTTGGGGGTAGAGCTGTTAGACTGAATAAAGTCTAACCTTTAATTCAGAGTAACATTCTGCAGCTTTACTTTCTTGGGGAAGAGGAGGTGCTGAATGACTTCTTTCTGCTTTAAATTTAACCTTACCTTTTGGTTTCTTTCTTACTCATTTCCAAACAGCCTCTATGAACTATTGTAGCGAGCTAGTTACCTTGCTCTTGTTTCTTGGGGGATGTGCGAGCAGAACAAAGCTGCTTTCTGAGGGGTTAGGTAGGGAAACGAAACCATCCCAAGGACATCTTGCTATGCAGGGTTTTGTTTGGTTCTCTAATGTAAGACGAAAAGGAGAGCGAAAAAGAAAGGAAGCGAAGGAAAAGAGACAAAGTTGAGCTCGGTAGTTGTCCTGTGACCACTTAATAGCAAACTGTTGTGTGGCTTGCCAATTTATTATTTACATTTGAACTTTTTTTTTACAGTACAAGCCCACCACCAACAGCAGTTGTAAGGCTCATCTGGAATAACTGAAAGGCTGGATACCTTTTGTAGGCCAAATACCCTCCTTCTACTGCTTCTGCCAACTGGAAGCACAGAAAACCTAGAATTTCATTTTATTTTGTTTAAAAAAAAAACAAAAAACCACCACAAAACCAAACCAAACCATCACAAAAAAAACAAAAAAAACAAAACACAAAAAGGAAATTGATTTCTTGTAACATCCACTAGGAATGCTAACAGTTCATCTTGCAGTGGGAGAGATTCGGACTGAGTAGAGGCATTTAGGAACTTGTGGGCTATTCCATAATTCCATGCACTGTATCTTGAGTCCTGCAAGTGCCCCAACTCTGCTTGCTGAAAACTGGAAGTTATTTATTTTTTAATGACCCTTCAAAGTTACGAACTCATCAGCTAGCGAAAGAAGTAACAAGAGTGATTCTTGCTGCTATTCTCACTAAAAATCAAGACTCGGAGATCCCTTTTACTTCTAACTAAACTTGAAACAGGTTCAGTAAAAACAAAAAAAGAGACAAAAAAAAACAAAGCCAACCCAGAATTCTAATCGTCAAACTGATGAGTTATTATTTATAAATCACGTTTGATGAGAGGATCACTATCGGGAGACAGTGATGTAACTTTTAAGTTAAGAAAACTTTTACTTTGTAGATAATATAAAATAAAAACTTAAAAAAAAAATTAAAAAATAAAAAAAGTTTTAAAAACTGACCTGCTCCGTCTTCGTCTCTTGTGTTCTCACTGCTTTACCTGAACGGCTGCTCCGGCGTCCCGGCCCAAAGGGAGCCTGTGGTTTATGTAGAATCATGGAATGGTTGGGGTTGGAAAGGACCTTAAGATCATCCAGTTCCAACCCCCCTGCCATAGGCAGGGACACCTCACACTAAACCATGGCACCCAAGGCTCTGTCCAACCTGGCCTTTAACACCACCAGGGATGGAGCATCCACAACTTCCCTGGGCACCCTGTGCCAGTGCTTCACCACCCTCACAGTAAAGAACTTCCTCCTTATATCCAATGTAAACTTCACCTGTTTAAGTTTGAACCCATTACTCCTTGTCCTATCAGTACAGCCCCTAATGAAGAGTCCCTCCCCAACATCCTTATAGGCCCCCTTCAGATACTGGAAGCTGCTCTGAGGTCTCCACGCAGCCTTCTCTTCTCCAGGCTGAACA
>JANHGB010005604.1:0-50870 GCA_026283785.1 Coracopsis vasa
GGAGTGGACCCGGGAGAAGTTGTATTCCAACAGAGTTTTAATGGTTAAGCAAGTGATCCACAGGAATGGTGTTTTGCGTGTGGCTGCAGATACAGCCAGGGTTTGACAGAAAAGCAGCAGAGCTGGGTTACGAATGTGTTGGTGTGCAGGAGCAGAACAGTGCTGTCAAAATGCAGACTCTGCTTGCTAGAGACATTGCCCTGAATGAGACCCTACAGAAAGCAGATACCGTGCAAAACTGCTTGTGTACCCTAATTCCCAGCCATGCTTACCAAGGGGGAATTATCCAAATAATGTGGGGCTGGAAAAACATCTAACAGCTTTATTTGATATAATTTCAAATGTGAACTATCGCTAGGAAAAGTGTCTTACATTGGCCATTTTGTAGATACTGAGATGCCTACTAAGCCTTGTTACACGGGTCATGGCTGTTTTCCTTTGAGCAGATAATACTGCTTGTAAACAGAGAGTGATGTTCTTTCAAAGGATCTCCACTTACCTGGCATGCTTTAGTAGATTTTCAGCTCTCAGGAGACTTTGCTCAGCTCTGATATCCCACCTGGGGTTCTCTTTGTCATTAATTTTCTCTGGAACAGAAGCACCTGAGCTGCAAACTCAGATGCTGGAGGAGCATTTGGGAATATGCCACTTACTCTATTCCTGCACTTTTTCCTGAGCATCTTTGGCTGCAGCTGAAGCCAGGCTCCTGACCAAGGTGGGCACACATCTATCCTGGCAGTGCTGATCCTGGCATCACCTACAGACTGGGTGTGGAGAGGGCAATGAACAATTTAGGTACTGCCCCCTGGATGCCAGTTTATGCAGCAACCCTGTGGGATTAGCCTCCCTTTCTTAAATATAGGATACTTGTGGTAACTGTAGATATGCTGGATTGTCCGTCACAGCACTTATCTCCCTGATGCGTGCAGCCAGCTCCCTGCCCTGGGCCTAGCTACTGTTTAGTCAGGATATAGATGTTTAGTCTGTTTTAATCTGTTCCTCACAAATCAATTCCAGAAGCCTTCCAGCTGTCTCTGCTGCCTTTCTCCCAGTGCTGTGCAGTTTCTTGGGTCCCAGCCTGCTGCTGGGGATTTAAAAATGTGTATGTGTATTTTTAACCAAGCAGCTCTTCTGCACTGAGCTCTTGGAGATCAGAAACTGAAGGCTGTGTGCATGGAGGTGTACAGGGAGAGGAAGCTGGAAAAGTGAGGAAGATCCACCAGGACGCTTGCTATCTCTCCCTGACCCCACTGAGGAGCTGCTCAGTGCCCATGCCTTGTTTTGAGTCTGTCACCTCAGTCATTGGGGAGCTGCTGGAACAGGCTGGGAACAGGCTGTGCTGGTGCCAATAGCGCTACACAAAAAGGCATTCACACATAAGGGAGCTCTGAAACACCCTGAGCAAAAGTGTCAGCAGTTTGAAATGGGGTCAGCTGTGCTGTGGAGAGAAGCAGGCCTGGTTGGGGGAGCAGGGGAGAGACCTCCCCCTCTTCAGCCTGCCTGAGGCAAGGGGCCTCCAAGGCGATGGGGAGTGAGCCTGCTCCCGCTGACTGTCTCTGGGAAAGCCAAGCTCTGGCAGGGGTCCTTACCCCTGCTGCAGATCACGATCTGGTGGCCCTGGTCTTCTTCAGGCCTCACGTAGGTACCCAAAAAAGCATCGTCCCAGCCACAGAGCTTGGCTCTCTGAAGGTACTGCAGGCAAACAGACACTGCGCACAGACTGGCAGTTCATTTAACTTCCTGAGTGTCTGCGATTCCCTGAGCAGCCATGGACAAGTTGCCACCTTGCTCTGTGCCTCAGTTTCCCCTTTTTTATAACAGGATAATAATACTGATCTACCAAGGGAAGGGAGGAGGTGGGGAAAGGATGTTTGTGTCATTATGGCTGTCCCTGCCTGTGGGGCTGCTGTTCCTGAAGAGTTAAGAGGAGGCTGGTTTTGAGGCTAAGGCAGAAGGGTACTTGCCTTTGCCATTGAACTAGTGGCTGGCTCTAGCCACATGATGACACCTCTTCATGCTGTTTCCCTAAAACAAGAAGGTACGTCCCACCAGGTCCAGGCAGCACCAAGAGCTTTTTAAACTGAGTTCTGTCCCAACCAGTCTGTGGTCCCCATTTGAAGGTGTCATGCCTCTGGCTAAAGGAAGCTCTTCAAGTTGAGTCATAAGGACCCACTACAACAGGGTAGGTAAAACACTGGCCTTCCACAGGCTATACTTGCTTCATGAATCAATTTTGAGAGAAAAAGATTTTTAAGGCTGTACCGAGTGGGAGCAAAGCCTTCCCCTGCCTCCCAGGTATTTAGTAGCAAAGGAGCTGCTAAAGCACTTTGCCAGCAAAAATCCTCTGCGGTGCAGTACCTAGGGTTCAGCCAGCAGTGCTACCTGCTCTGAAGACATGAGATGCAGACCTGAGGACATGTGGGATGTAGTGTTGCTGTTCCCCATACTGGAATGCATAGTCAGTGTGTAGATACCAACTGGATGTGTGTTCAGGATTATTACAAGTGCAATCACCAAATGTTGTTTCCTGAAACCCTGGGGCTGCTTTGCAGCAGATTAAAGAAAGGAGCAGAAGCCTATATGCTATTTCACTGGTCAAAGTGGGGAGAACAAATTAAAGTGCCTATTTTAGCACAGTGAGGCAGCTGTGCTCTTCTCAGGGCAGTTGCTGAGATGCCACCTATCCATGCTTTATGGAGGGGAAAACATCTGTCCTACCAACAGGCAGTTAGTCAGAAGTGGAGGGGCTGGCTAATGCTTGCTGTTGAGAAAATCTTTGGATGACAGCTTGGCAAGGACTGAGGGGCAGATGCAAGTCACAAACATCCCCACTAAGCAGTGTCAGGTGCTTTTTATGGGACTGTCACATGCCATGTGAAAAGAGGCTGTGATCAATGCAATGGAGCTTAGTAGGGCTCAGCAGCAGTGAGTGTGAGGTGTTCCGTGGGATTTGTTCACTGTTGGTTGTGACTCTGAGTTACCATCAGCAGAATGAACTCAGGGAAATGGGTTGCAGGAACACTCTTCAGCTGCTTCTCTGCAAAGGCAGGCAGCTACTTAAAGAGCCTGTAGTGTTTTTTAAGCAGTACAGATGTATTAGATATATCATGTTACTGTTAAGCCTTGGTGCACTCTGGAAATGTCTGGCATTCTTATTCTTCTTTTAGCAAAATGAGGTTTAGGAAGTTCAAGTGACCAGAATCCCAATACATTTCTGCCTGAGGAGAAAACGGAAAGGTGGGGGTGTTGCTGTGCCTTATCACAGGCATTAGAAATGATGATTGGATGTATTTGACTGTGCTTATTCTAACATAGCTTTTGTAGCAGAAACAAAATTGGAAATTAGAAAAAATGTCACCTCAGAGTTAATAGATCATAAGAACCAAGTTGCTCAGAGGATGTAATCCCTCCCCATACATATATATAGATGTTGGGTGTGTTCAACTGTTTCAGCACCCAAAATACCGTAGGGAGATTCTCAGTACTTTCTTTCAACCCCTTGCATATCGTGTTTTATATTTGCATGAGATGATTGAGTTAAGCTAAATCACACCAAATCTAGGCTGAAGTTTTCCTTACTTGGCGTGTAAGAGCTTACACTTTAGAATAAATTCAGCCTGTGATATGCTTATTTTTGGATTCTTCTGGGCTCTTCCTGTGTGGTCCAGAGCTGAGAAAGTCACTCTGTTTTCAGGAGGTTTTAGTTTGCTAAGCAGCATCTACCTGTCTTCTAAAAAAAAGTTCTTACGGATCTATAGTCAGTAAAAGGTTGCACATGGTTGTTATAAAGGGCTGGCTGCTTTGAAACAAAAGAATAGCTCCTTTCCTTTTCCAGGTGAAAACTTGTCCCAAAGATGAAGTGATTTGCTGAAGGTCCCTCAGAAAATGTAGAGCAGAGACAGGAAATGAACCCAAGTCACCTGACATCCCATTTGATGCTCTCTTAACCAATCTGCCTGCCTGCATTATGGGAAACTTAGGAAGAAACATGTGTAATGAAGCTGCCCAGAAGAATGACTCTGCTGCTATACAGCAGGTAATCCTTTAGATTTAAGAAATGGCATAACTTGTAAGTAGGAAGTTTACAAAATATATCATCTGAAGACAATGCCATGTTTAATGCATTTGGTGCCAATGATTTGCTTTCCCTTCCTATACTGTTTACAGAGCAGCTAGTACAGAGCTATTGAGCTTGCTATTGAAGATGAAAGGCTTGTTGTTTTTCAAAGTCCTTTGTACCTCTTTACTCCTAACTGGAGCTGTCAGTGCAGATGCTTTTTGTTTCCTTTATCATTGGAGGTCTGAAGTCCTGTCTTTAAAGCTTTCCTCAATTCAAAGGAAGATTTCTTTTGCTCTTAGTCCCAAATGACCTGGAAGGTCTTTGCTCTTTTGTTTGGGCTGAAGACTCCACAGGCAATGCTAATGCCTTCGAAGGACTGCTGAAAACCTTTAACTGTCAGACAGCCAGTGTCCCATCTGAAGTCCTTTGGTGAAGTCCTGAGGAATTCAATCTCTGCTGCTCATTTCTCTGGCCTGGGAATGAGAATACCCCTCTTGAACTATATAGATGCAGTGAAAAATTTCTGGTGACTACTAGTGGTGTTTACCATGGTACACAAAGGATGCAGCTTCCTCCCTCACAACTGCCACAGAAAGCATGTGTCAGCTACTGTACAACATCCTTCCCCCCTGATTATCACTGAAGTTATTTAACAGCCAAGTAATCAAGGCAGCAGAATCTTCCCCATTTCAAAGTTGAGGCACTGAAGCTGTGGGAGGTCAAGTAATTTGCCCAAGATCATGATAAGAAGATGAGACACAGCTGAGAATTGAAACTAAGGTGCTGCTTTGATACCTTAACAAGCTGATTATCTTCTTGTGTGCCATCTCCCATGCACAGAAATAGGCTGAATTGAAGGATTTGCTCTCCTTCATCTAGCCTGTCAGCTGGTGGGTCTGTTACTGATCTCTCTGATCAGACATTAAGTCTGCATGATCTCACTTTTTAAAAAATGTTATAGCCAATGAGTTTCTCTCAGATTCAGTCTAGTTGGTCCTTAATGGCAGTCTGACGGACAGTCCCTGAAATGCCCATTCCAAGCACGCAGCCCTCCCACTCAGCCTGCACCAGCAGGGTTATCTGTCAGTCAGACTAATGCTCCTAAATGGCTACATTGCCCAACTGGAAAGCAGTCTATGTAAATCTCATAATGAAGCTATACCAAACAGAACTGGATCCTGAGTGTTCTCCAAAGCTCTCCCCATCAGTGCATTCAAGTGACTTTTGACTGATGAAATGCTCTTCAGCTAAATGTGCTTTTCATCTGTAAATGTGTTTTCTGTAAATGACTCATAAAAGTGATTCCAACTGGTATTTTTTCAGGTTGCCCTATAGCACTTCTGCCAACACACACCCCTTGTTGACCATATGGGGTAGCCCTGGAGGGGAGCTGCTTGTGAATTGTGTGGGGCTGAAAAGCCAGTAGCCCAGCCACACTCATCTTAGTCGAATGAGAAGCAGTCCCAAAGTCTCAGTGTTCACAATGACCACAGAGAATCTTGCTATCCTTGCTAAGCAGTTTGAACACTGAGCAAAGGGTGAATTGATACTGAGTGTGCTGAAACCAAAGGAGGAATGCATTTAGATACATTTTCAATGTTCTCCACTTATAAGAAAGTGATGGCACCTGGACCCTGGGAGACCCAAATAACTATCTGCTTGTTCACATAAAATGTTTCCTTCCTGTTTTGTTTCCTGGGATAGTGTTTATACAGCAAACCATATGTGGAATGCACACAAACTTCTTCCGTCTGTACATCCACGTGTGAGCTACTTCTTTGTTGTTACTGATTACCCATTACAGAATTGAGATTAGACATGCATGAGTGTGAGGAAGGCAACATCGCTGCCAAAGAAAACTTGTGTCTTGCATCTCAAGTATCAGGTTATCAGAGAACTGTGTAAAGAGTAATCAAAATGCATATGGCTACCACTGAAGGTGACTGTCTTTTAGTAGGGAATGTAGTTCTTTCTCTCCCTGTTATATTGGGTCAAATTGTACAATATCAGTACAAAAACATTCTCCAAAGGAATAGCTTCAGTCACATTAGAAGTCTGTACAGAACTGGAAACTTAATGTGAATCTTTTAAATCCTAGGGCATTGCCCTCTCTTAGCTTTCTCAAACAGCCTCATCTAAGAATAGCACAAGTTCTCTACCTGATTCTGTTACCAACTTTGCTGATTTTTATTGTAAAAAGGTTTTGTTGATTTTTATTTTTGTACATTTTAATCTCTTCCAAAAATATCCCAAGTGCACTGAATGTTATATCCTGCCACAGAACCCTTTGCCTTAATAATTAAGAGATTGATCACCACCAGTAACAAGCATGAAAGTTTAAATGGTATATAACTGTTGTCTGTACTAATGCAATAAAAATGGGTTTACTTTTACAGTGGTAATTTTAGCAGCAATCTAAATCAACACCCTGTTGATGATCAGGCTAATCTTTCTTTAAAAAGAAATGGAGTGCTAGTTAGTATTATGGGTACATTACTGTCTTTACCTTCTGCAATCAGCTTTTATTCATGCTTTTACAATAGGTGTAAATTTTTATATTTCCTTAGGCAAGCACAGGAATGAACTGAACTTCTAGAAAATTACTTAAAATAGGCAATACTGTACGGTGTGTAAAAGGTCAATGGATTCGAGTGCTGAGCTCTGCAAATGGGCAGCCCTGCTATGCTGGGCCTGGCAGTCAGGCAGCTTGATTGGGGGTGTTTGAAGTGTGGTGGGGTGTTTTCTATATAGACGTGTGTTAGGGAATTTGGGAGGGGAGGGGGAGAATGGTAGGGAAAACTTCTGTGGTATGAGGCACAGCCGGTGGGTGAATGGTGTTGGAAGAAGGAATCATCTTGCATGAGGTTGGAGGATTTGCTCCTGTGACATACAGGGCACCTGCAGCTGTGCCTTGTTCTCACTCCTCAGTCCTAGGCTTCTGAAGGTTGTGACCGGATGTAGGAGCAGCGAGGGAGACCAGGAAAGTGGCTTTGTGCCTTTGTATGATACAATGACAAACACAAAGAGGAACTCTGGAAAGCTTTGACTTTGATGCTCTTGAGCAGTACCAAAACCATGGGGCAGCCAGTTTTATTTTCCCATTCTCTTGATAATGTTGCTTTAAAAAGCTGGAAGAAATCACTGAGCTATGGCTGGGCAAAAGTGTCATAAGTGCTCAAGGCATGGAATAGCTTGTTGCTCCACATGACTATTCCCAGGCTGCACTGGCTCAGACAAGCAATGTGGTGGCAGCTCACACTTGAGTCACTTCCAAGGGGGGAGCTTTTGTTTTTCCTGTTTTCTAGGAAAAACAGGAGTCTGGGTCAGTCACAGGATACCCATCATACCTCTCTGTGGAAACTCTAGATGGATATATGCTTGTGATTGATTTGTGGATCACCGCTTACATCAGTAGTGCAATTCCTGTTGGCTCCAAGGAGAATCTGTTCAGTTGAACACCTAGACAGATAGGTTAATTATTAGCTTTTCTGCTCCTTTAGTGTCTGGATGGTCCCTTGCCATCCTCTTCCAAAACAATACTGCCCTTGAATGAGTTTGAATGCATATAGAATGTACTGCTCCCACCTGACTAGACACAGCTGTTCTGTGTGCATGGCTGCACAGCAGAAAATGCTGAGGACCTCAGGCTGACCCATCTCAAATAGGAGTCACTGCCCTCTGTCTTCTTCTCTCTAATCTTTCAAACTATCCTCCTATATGATTGCTGTTTTGTAAACTCTCATGAAAGTTGGTTGCAAAGTGCTATCAATGCAATTTTCAAGTGAAAGGAGAGAAATGGTGACAGATTCTGTGCAGTATAACTGAAGGCAGTGACATGCATTACATTATAGTTGGCCTTTTTATCTCCTGTTCTTTTTTCTTTT
The DNA here is from genome assembly GCA_026283785.1 of Coracopsis vasa. Classification (NCBI taxonomy): domain Eukaryota; kingdom Metazoa; phylum Chordata; class Aves; order Psittaciformes; family Psittacidae; genus Coracopsis; species Coracopsis vasa. Next base: position 7,945 of record JANHGB010005604.1, read on the forward strand.
TTTTTATCAGTAGCAAGGTGTCAATAAGTCAGCTTAGTTGACTGCTCCTTGCCTGAAGGGCCATGCCAGTGTATCAAGAGATGACTATGTGATGGCCTCCCAGACAGTTTGAATGCTAAGCCTTGTATGTTCACCAGTCTGGAAGATTCCTCATGAAAGCACTTATTATCAGTGCAAGTTCAGATTCTATGGTAGAAACAGCCTCCTTTGCAACCAACAGGGATGGGTTTGAGTCATGACCTGGTTTCTTGGGCCTGATCAAGTTTGCAGAATAAGATATTTCCCTGGGCAGGAGTAGGCTGTACCTTCTTGAGTTGCTTAGTCAATTTGGTTCATTTAGCAATGGTAGGTTGGGTATAGCATCCTGGCTTGCTTTATGCTGGAGAGGTAAGGACTCTTAAGGGAGAGAGTTAAGGGACTCTTAAGTCATCTTTTCTGCCATCAGTGACAGATGGGGCTGGCTTTGACATCTCCTTGCTTTTTCCTTGGGAATTCAAATGGAATCAGTAGCTGGAGAGCTGATGAATGACACTGCAATTGTATTTTGGTACCAGTGAGGAAATCCAGGGCTGATTACCTTACCCATCAAGGCTAGAATGAGCATAGAGACTTCCACAGCTGATGGAAAAGGAAAAGATAAGGGATGGGGAGTCTTTGTGTGGCCTTCCACACACTGAAGAGCAGAGAAGCAAATCCATAGTGATAGTGATAGCCCATCACCATGGTTCTGGAGTGACTTGAGGAACAAGCACTCTCCAACTGCATACTGGAAGCAGGAGGTTCAATGAAGTGAGATTCTGTTGTGTGCCCTGAAGCCAAAGAATATTTATTTCAGGAACAATAGTTCCAGTGCTAGCAGGGACCTTTTGTTATCATATCCTCTGGGGCAGGTGCTTGGCTCTGGTGCTCTGAGTAGGGCAATCCATTGTTTTGGCTTTGTCTTTCTTTGCCTTCCCATTTCTGGCTCACCTTGGTTCATTGCATGTCAAATTACTTTCATTCATCCTTATTCCTGCAAGGATGGGGCATGGGCTAAAAATATGGTAGAGCAGAAGGTACCACATGCATATCTTGCTTTCACTGGCTAGATACAGCTGTGCAAGCCTGTGGTCCCAAAGCTCTTTCATTAGCCTGTGAGTAGGCAGGGAGCCTGTTACCTTCAATGAGTCTTTTGCCTAGGAAAGCACTTTGTGACTTACCTTACAGCAAAGTGTTAAGTGATCCAGACTTGTCCCTTTCCAGGCCATCCACCGAGCCTCTGATGGAGAACATGAGCTGCTCACTGTGCTCTCTAAGCTGTGTTTGGCCATCTTTTCATTGGGCTGCCCTTTGCTTGTTGCACATCAATACAAACTGCCTCAGGCTACCACCCAATGCATCTGCCACAGATTTACAAAGCAGCTACAGCTTTCATTGGCATGGCCAGAGTCATCTGTTCTGCATGAATGGGGCTGACCATCATCTGGCATATCTCTGGACCACTGGGATCTGTTGTAAAGAGTGAGGGACTGAGTACTCCAATAGCATGACTATAAAGCAGGATTTAGTCACTGTAAGCAATGGCTCTACCCTGATGTGGTTGCCTTCGAGCTAGAATGAGCTAGGCTCCTTCCTCATGTAAATCCACCTGAATCCACAATATCTGGCATGGCTATAATAGCTGTCACATATGCATTTTCTTGGTGCCCGTAGCTTTAGTTTCAGGGGTGAGTGCTCTCCCCATGGAGAAGTTTGTTCTGGCAACCAGCATGTAGCTGAGGTATCTGAGAGTCTGCCCTGTAAGGGAGGGCTGGATAGGGTGGATAGGTGGGGCAGATCTGGCCCATGCAGGTGGCACATAGCCATTCTTTTCACTCTGCCCTTCCCTAACAGCAAACACAACCCCAGAGCTTGTCCTCCTTTGCTGGCTGGTAAATGAGCCATGTTTACTGAAGAGGCAGCCGAGGAAGTGTAAACCTGTATTGCCACTCATTGGCAATAACCTGCCTCATTGCATGTGCTTTGTCTGTGCCAGCACACCATTAGCAAGGTGCAGAAGCTGCAGGAGAGTGCACTGGCAATGCAATTTTCTCCAGCTCTAGAAGATCTGGGAATGTAATGGTCTTAGAGACTCAGAGATGCACATGATGTCTGAGATTAGCATGTCTGAGGTTTAGGAATCTTCCTGTCCTGAAGCAGAACATGCTGCCTGCATTTTGAGATTATGAAAACGTGAAAAACATGGCTTCAATCAGTGAAAATATTTTTGACATGTTCTAATTGTGAGCTTTTACTATGTGTTTGCAGCTTTTTTTAACTATAACAACTAAAATACTTGAAATGACATATTTGAGTAATTTTGAAACATTATTCTCTCTCTCATTTCTTATATAAAGACAATCTTCTCAATTCCTTTCCCTTAAAAGACCCCATTTTTCCACCAGTTGGTAAATCTGCTTGATTCAATTAGAGCTTTTGTGGAGCTGCAAAGTTGAGGTATTTCACTCTTGAATGCTAAATGGTAGCAAAGAGTTTACCACTGGACATAAAATTAACCCCAGAAATAGTTTTTCCTAGTTTCTAGCTAATTTTTAAATGCTGGTTAATTCTGTGTTTGGTTTGAGTCTGGAAATTGCAATAAGAAGCCTCATAAAGCAGCTAGAAATTATTTGATAATGAGACACCAGACATGTGCATCCACATGTTTTATAGCAAGTAAAGACATTAACTATTCATTCACTGGCAGTTGATTCCAAATCTCTATAAAGGGCTTTAAGAAAATGTATGTTCTTGAGTTTTACCCTCAATTAAGTCTCCCCTCATACTAGGTCTTGTAGCTACATGACTAATAATGTTGGACATCAGAGTCCGAGCCACATAACATCTTAGCACCACAGTAAATCTATTCACTTCTTACCGCATGTGCCAGGTTTTAACTAGACTTTGCTCCAGCTCTGTGTCCCTAGCACACAGGTGCCTTATTGCCTTATAGCCTTATTGGTGACAACCCACTGAAATCAGTGGCGTTATATGTGTGAATCTAGTCGTACATGCTCCTCTTGTCTTCCACAGCTGCATATGCCATGCCACAACTTCAGCCTGGTGTGTGACCTGCCACTGGGTGGCACGATGCCTGCTCCAAAGCTGCCATATTGAAATACCTGAATGTATACATATTCATATGTAATTGTTTGAAAGGTTCAGCCTGAGGAAGGTTGAACTGAGGTGCAAAGAAAGCAGCCCTGTCTGGCCAAGATATGGGAGAGGAAACCTCTGCTGTAACCAATGATAACAAACCACACCAATTACTCAATTAAAGCTAAACCCATCTTTAATCAAGACAGTTAATTTAAAAGGCCCTTGGGATTTTTCAAGAAGGAGGAGCTCCTAATCAGTGCAAAGGGAATTGCTCCTATTTATTCCAGGGTTGAATTTGCCCCCAAATTTACAAGTGCTAATTTTGAAGAAGAGACTCAATCATTAGTTTTTAATAAAGAACTTTCTCCTTGTGAGGTGTGGGGATGGAATGAAAGCATTTCCCTGCATGGTTTAAAGTTCATTACTGCACTGATCAGGGAAAGTGTGCAAGAAAAGTGCCATCAGATGAATATTCCTTGCTTAACCTCCAAACCAGTAATTCAGAGAAAAAAAAGCAATTTCTTCTAAATCTGAGTTCCAGGTGACTACTTTTTATCTGAGCTCCGTTAAATTATTCCCTTGCTAGATTCTCATGAAATAGGCTGTTTGTTCCAGCAGCTGTTGACTCCCTGTGATCATTTTGAAACCAAAACATTCTGTTTTCATTAGCAATGATTCATCTTCCACCCTGGTGACATGAGGGGCTTGAGGAAGGTGTTTGTGCCTAGGTGTCAACTTTCTGCACTGAATCCCTGTTTCTTCACTGATGCGGACAAACTGGATGAACTGCTTCCTGCTTGTCTCTCTGGCTGTGGGTACAACAGAAAAATGTGAGAGCATTTTGCAGCAGTGCTATCTCCAACCAAGTCAAGAGACAATGTCCTCAGCCTCATTCTCACCGCACAAACTTGTAGCTAGATCCCTCACTCTCATTCCCACTGCACTGTCTCAGAAAGGTCTCCTCTTTTCACTCTCAGCTAGGATAATCTCTTCCTTCCTTTGAACATCCAGCCCTATGTGATTTCTTTGTGCCCAGGGTTTATTTCTGTGTGGCAACAACCAGACAATCTTTTCTACAGTCTCCTGTTTATTCTGGACTTACACACCATAAGTTTCCTACACAGCCCTTTTGAAAACCACAGATTTATTTGGTTTTACTGCCTCTAGTCCAAGTAGCTGTTCTGAAATCCCACAGGGATGGAGCATTAGGGGCAGACAGATGTGATGAGCTGGGGCTGCTCCACATAAAGTGCAGCTGGTTGGAAATAGTATTGACTTTTTCATAAACTGAAGTATTGTCCAGCTGTGTTTTTACTGACCTGATGTATTAATGTGCTGAGGCGACTGGGCAGTAGAACTGCCTCAGCATTTCCCAGGTGGTGTTTGCTTGGGGCATGTTTGCCTTGACAGATTTCTTCCCATGCATGAATTCTGAGGCAGAATTAATATTTTATAAAGCTTTTTATATCTCTGCCTATGATTTTTATTGCAAATTGAGCTCCCCTCATGTTGTATTGCTTTTCTTTCCTCTTCTTCGTGACCTCACAGTCATCAGTGCCTGAATGCCTGCCTCTGCATACCTTATTTTCTCTCTCTGCTGTCCTGAGAAGGGCTCTATATCCATGACCCAGCATATGTAGCTTTGATGCTAGTTACTGGGATCTGAAGGGCAGTTCACATGCCTTGAGAGACCCAGGCCTATCTAGTTGTGTAGAAGACCCCAGAAGTCTGGGATTCCCTGCCAGGAGCAGCAGTGAGAACTGAAAGCTTGTTGTGAGGCTTTCAGGCTCCTGCCTCCATGCTGGGGAGCCTGCAATCCCCCAGACCCCAAGGATTTGCAGGGTCCTCACTGTGGGAATGAGGTGGGTTTCCTGAGCAGCCAGGTGGAACTGAGATCTGGGGACCCAGATGTCCTCATTCCTGCCAACACCAAGGAGGAGATTCTTCCTATCAAACCATTTCACTACAGGTTTAGCACAACAGACAAGGCAGAGCATAGATGAGAAGAGAACCAGACTCTTAATCTCAAAGGATGCAATGGCATTTTACCTTATGCTCTGAATTATTCTGTCACAAACATCTTGAATGTCTAGTTTACCTGTTGTAAAATGATCAGTAGACTGCTCATCAATCAGCCTTATTTAACAACTAACATGCTGCAGGTGGTTTAGCAACCTGAATGTTTGGGCTGAAATGATAGCGTTCTCTGGAGCTCTGTGCCTGAACTGGGAGGGAGATTCTGGTGCCCTTGAGTTACTTGGGTGATGCACTGCAGTTTTACAATAGATTATGAAGTCAAGGCTGAAGAAAGTGGAAACTTTTCTCTCCTGGGCAATTAAAGAACCCAGGTTATTTTGCCTTAGGAATACAGCTCTACCTGCCTGCTTCTCCTATTTCACTGCAAGTTGCACTTGAATGGCAAAGTGATTCTTGCATGTGTAGAAAGTGGGGGCCTGGAGGAGTGTTCAGCGCTCACAGGAGGACTGGCTTTTTGGAGAAGCTGAATAGTCAGTACAGTGGGTTTCCTTCCTGCTTGCCATTCACCAAAGTCCAAATCTAATATTAGGCATTAAACTGAATATGAACTCTTGAAAACATATGGCATCAATTCTGATTGCTGATAATTTTTGGTAAGTTGGCTTAATGCAAACAAATCCTATAAATTATTTTCCATTCCCCAACTGGGGATGTGAAAAAAGAAGGAAGCTTAGGGCTGAATGAGACCAGATCTGACCAAGCTAGCTCCAACATGATTCCTTGTTTAGCTGTCTATCCTCCCTGTAGGATCAGCTGCTTCAGAGCAGAGGGGTCCTGCTCTGGAACACGTGTAAGTTGGAAAGAGACCTCACCAGTAGCTCTGCACTTACAAGTGTACTGAGTGGTACAGAAAATACAAAAGACTGCCCTGAAATACATGAATGATGAATTAAAGAGTTAATGAATCCTCAAGAAGGAATAAGTTTGCATACAGAAATCAGAGACAGAAAGGCTCACCAGTGCATTTCTCTGGCCAAACCCACTGACGACGATTAACTGAGAGCCTTCGGGAACACAAACAGAACAATGTTATTCTGAGGCCAAGATCTTGTTTCGCCATTTGTTCTCTGTATGTCACCATGGTATATAAGTGCTGCTGTGAGTAAAGGAAGAAATAACATTATATTCATTCCCTGTGTTCATCTCAAGACACATCCTGAAATTTAAACATTTGATAGTGCTCTCTTATTTTGTATTGAACCACTTCACTTTTTCTCCCATGGAAGTCTGTCCGTCTGGGGACACTCCAACGACACGATCCCTTGAGACTTGCTGCAGATATTTCCGTGAGTAACGTGCTTTGGTTGTATTCCTGTTCTTTCCGCATTCCCTGTCTGGGAGTGCTCGAGCAAACAGATATTGCGTGAGGAATGTTTGAGGGAGTGGGCTGATTTGAAGCAATTGTCCAGAATATCCATGAAAGAGCTTCACAATGAGACCTGTGCAACCTGCTCTGTGAACCTGTTTCTAAGATGTGTGCTCATCCAGGTGGGGAACTGAAGCGTACAGTGTAGCCTGTATGTCCTGTTGTGCCTCCACATATTGCAGATCGCTAATGCTGCCGAAGTACCTGAAATTGTTCGCAGAAACTACTTGACAAATAGTTCTGATAAACCAAATAAACTGTCTTTTGTTTATAAGGGTAACAAAGCACAAGTCAGAAATTGAGCAAGCTCAATTAATTAATCACCCATCTCCAGATCTGGCAAAATAACTCAGAGGAGGCTGGAGTCTCTTTTTGCTCCGTTTTCAGCCAGTGCTGGAAGCAAAAGTGACAGAAATCTCTCTGCAAAGCCTGTTCTGATGAGATTTCCAGCCAGTTTCATGAATGAAGTTGGTTTGGATTAACTGTGAATAAGCCCTTGGGCAGAACTAGCTAATCACAGGTTTATTGATCACAGACACTTCTGTGAATGGGGTTCTGACCCAACACTCAATAAAGGCAATGAGAAACCCACTGGGGCAGCTTATCCGATATCTGGGGAGCCTCTTTGCAGTTCTCTCCAAAGCAGCTGGAGTCAGCTATTCCCAGATACTGGAAACTGGACGAGGGTGAATTTTGCTTATGGTCCATTCACGCATTTTATGGGTCTTTGCATCAGGCCCAGGGACAAGTTTTCTCCACCGTATGCTGATCATTTAAAAACTGGTGTAGCAGATGAGACCTAGTAAGAACCAAGCTCGTATTTTCCTCCTGCTGCTCTGATGCCTTGTTTCCCAGGAGTAATTAACAGGGACAGATGCCTACTTCTTCTGGGATTGTTTAACCTTGGGGACAGTTTGAGGTCTGTCCCTGGAGGCTGTCTGCACAAGTAACATGTTTTTTAAATTATGCCCCTCTATTGATCCCCTGTCTGAACAATTTCTGGTGGTTCTTGCTCTGAGCACAAGGGTGTCTGCAATCAACCCTGTACCGACATTCGAGGAGAGCACTGTTTTAAAAGGCTGCCTCTCCTGGAGCATGCTGTCTGTTTTAAATGTGAAAGACTATATGAGAGGATCAGAAACAAAGACATTTTCGAAAGCGTGGGAACTTTTAATCCTTGATCCTGAGCCCAGCCATGCTTTCTGACTTTGGTTTGGGAGCCTCTGATTCAAACACACCCTTTCCACCTGACTTCCAAACCTGGAGCAGACCATGGAATTATTTATGTTGGATGTCCCCTCTCCAATCCAAAGGAGGCCAGAAGTCTTAAAAAGTCAAATTCTATCAGATGCTTTCGCCTCTAAATGAGTTCTTCAACATGCTAAGAACGACTGATCTTGTGAGATTTCATAATGGTGGAAATCTCATGAGACTTTCCCCTACTTTGCTTTGAAATGCCCACCCCTGTGCCTGGGTTTCTCTTGTACACCCAAATCCCAGCTTTAAGCTAAGCAGAAAATTGCAGCGACTGTTTCAAGGTATGGATAAAACCTTTCATACCCCTCTGTATTTTAAGGAGATTTCAAAACCAGATGATAAATTATCTTTAGTACCAAGCATAGGAAGAACTCAGTTTGAGATGAGGAAAAGTGTGAGTTAATGAGGTTTGGGTTTTTACCAAGTGATTATGGAATAATTAATTTAATGAGATATGTCTGTGGACCCAGCTGAGCTGCACTGGAGTGGTGATAATGTAAGGCAGTTTAAAAGGCAGCGTGTCCTACTACTCTATTTGGGTAGCATTACTGTTGGAGTTGGATTTGTTGAATGCTCCTTGAGGATGAAGCATTAGCTTCATGGCATAGAGGCTGGTATTTGGTTTTCAGGTCTGTGAGTAGCACAACAGTGCTGTTGTAGCATGATTGCAACATGTATAAGAGCTGCTTTTTATTATCCTGTTGTACTCCTGGTTGTATTTGCTATGCTGCCATCAATGTATGCTACCCTTGAATGCAAACGCTATGAGTTTTTAGTAGACAGGAATTCTGGGGGCTTTGCTGGCTTTTCTTTTTTTGGCTTATGAGCACAACGGGAGCATATTTGAAGGACTAGTTTGTATCATAAAGAGAGAAAGAATATAAGCTTCTAGGTTTCCCTGATATTGCAGCTTGACAACCTCTTATTGCCTTGTAGCCCTGAGGAATGAAAGAGTTAATGTATTTGCCTGCATCTTTGTTGTTCCTGCAGAATAATCACCATTTTAAAGATGCTTGCCTTGATATTACAATGTAATACTCTGCCTGACTAAACCCTAAAAATCTGGTGGCTGGTAGATAAAAATCATTGAGAATGAGCATTTCATTTGAGGCATCAATAACTTCAGCAGAGCTGTTAGGAAAACGGCTCCGCTGCTCAGAAAATGGCAAGGAAATTTTTTTGTGTTAAATAGCTCACTTTGCTTGCCCTGCAAACCCTGGCTGAGGCTCCTGGAGTCAAATTTTCTGGAGGTGGAAATACAGTATTGAATATCTGATGGGGCATGAGGGCTTCCAATCCTACTTGTGAGGCTCTGTGAAAAGATAATAAAAGTGTGTTGAGAAGTAAAAGCGCTGTCTGAATGATCTTTCAGGAGTTGTGGGCCCAGTTCTTGTTTCTGTGGCTGGTTTTCTGCACAGCCTTGGAATGGTTGCTCTTCCTCCTTGTCCTTACATCGGCTCAATTGCCAGACCAGTCTTGCAGGAGGAGATGTCAGACCTCCCAACTGCTTCTTCCAGCAGTCTGGACAGTCCCACAGCTGGTAGGGTTTCTGCCTGGAGTGACTTGAGTTGACCAAGGCAACAGGATACCATGACCCCTATCTCTATATGGGCTGTGAGTGTGCTCCCAAGCAGCCATAGCACCAAACTGTGCTTGTGGAGCCAGATGCTGTGCTAGAGATGGGACTTGTAGGGAGCATCCTTGAGGCACTAATTTTCCTTCAGAGCTTTTCTTCTAGAAGGTGGGGACTCCTCAGTCACTTCTTCCCAGTCTGGTGGCAAATTGAGCTGACAGTCCTCAATTTGGAGGCAGATGCAGGAAGACAGAGCGTGGTGAGCCTGTGTTTAAAGGGGTCTGTGCTGATTAGGATCAGATGCTATCACCATAGTAGCAGTTAATTGAGGGGTTATCAATAGACATCAAACCATCTCTCTCTCTGATTTTCCTTTTCTTCCTGTTATTTAATAAAACTAGTGAGAGGAAGGCTGCATTAATTTTTATCTTTAATTCTGTGACTGCAGTAAAAGCTAGTATTTGAGAAGTCACTGAATACAGGATAGAATTGGTTCTGTAATAATAATAATAATAAAACCTTGTTTTCCCTCTTTGAAAATAAATATGGTCCTTAGTAGGAAGATTTAGCCATTGCTGGCAGCCGATCAGCCAGGACAATTTGGGCTCCAAGTACTTGATTAGAATAATTTTAAGGAAAATTGCCTTCCTGAATCAAGTAAGAATCTATTAACCTGATGAAACAGGGTTTGCTTATCTGAGAGGTTAAAACTCAAAACACAGCCTGGGCTGCATTAGATGAGGCCCCTTTTAAAATGTCATAAAGACAGAAAGTAATAGAAACACCATCTTTCATGTCTAGTCAATCAGATCTAGTAAAGGAATTATTCCTCTGACTTTACCATTATAAGATTGGCTGTTTGTTAACAATGGGAAGTGTCAGGAATGCTGAAAATAGTTTTATTCTCTCCAATATTTTTAGCTGTCTTTATGTTGGAGAGAATGAATATTAATCTGAGTTTATACAGCAAAGATATTTCTAGATGAGCATTTTGCTAAGGCATTCCATATTGAGTCTCTTCAGTGATTTATTGTTAGAGGTAAAACTGAATGGGAAATGCAGAAAAAGTGCCATGTACACTTTGCTTCTCAGTGATTATTTCTATAAACAAATCTGTTGCAAGTTGCTGAGCGCTCAAAGGTTCTTTGAAGTCAATTGAATATATACCTCTCGAATGTCCCTCTGCATCTTAAAGGATGGTTAGATCTACTCTTGTGGCTTAGGCATATCTGGCAGTCATAGAAAAGGTGATTGCATTTTCTTGGCATGGATTTATTGAAGTTAATAAATATTGGCACTAATGGATTTCTCTGTCAGTGAGTACTAACGCGCTCTCCTCTGTTTACTAAGGGCTAGACAGGAACACCTGGAGACATCTAAAGGCTGAATGCCAAACAGCAAAATCATGCCAGCTGTGGGCACAAGAGATGAAAGAGGTGATGGAAAGCCTATACCAGCTCATCCCTAGCACCTCTGCTCATAAACTGGGGAGGAAGTACTATCTCACCTTGTCACGTACCACAGATGACACTGCAATGGATGTGTTAACTGACCTGAATGGGTACACCTTCATCATCTAGCAGCCCCTGCTATAGCTGGTATATGCCTGTGCTTCCTCATAATCCATGTGTACCATTCCCATCTTGCAGCTGATGAGTTTTTTCCTGTTTGCTGGGCAGACGTCCTCTCCAGAGAAATAGATTTAAGAGAGCAAGCCCTGGGACTAGTGAAACTTCTGCTAGGTTTGGGCATTTTGCTTTGCTTAGGTACAGATACGATTGGCTGCTGGTGAGTAATAAATGTAAACAAAGGCCAGCTTGATAGCTGGTAGCTCACCACAGGAAGACACTGGAAATCTACAGAGGGTCCTATAAGGATACAAGAAACTGCTTAGAAATAATTTAGGGAAACAGGAGGATTGGAGGTGAGTTTAGCAGTCTAAAGCATGAAGGTGGCTTAATTTGACTTCATTAAACCTCCTGCTGTTGTGTAGGACTCAAGATCTCAGCCTGTGTCTGCAATCACTGAAAACACATGGGGCTGGCTTTGCTCCTGCTGAAGCCAGCAAGGCTCTGGTGGGCCTGCAGGTGCAGTAAGAGCAATGTATGTTGTTGCCTGCTGCTTAGGCATATGCTGTGCTGCTGCCCTGCACCATCAGCACTGCTTTATAGCTTCTGGAAAACACCAGAGGTGTTTTTGCGTGCCCATGGGAAAAACATTTCTGTGTTCAGGGTTGCTGTTTGCAGAAGTGAAGTATCCAGAATGTTTGCAGGTGTGTAATGCAGGACTTGGCTGTTGTGTGATGAGCACAACCCCGTGCAAGACCCCAGGAGGAAGGAGACAGACTGGGGGTAGAAGAGGAGGGTTAGAGCAAGTGCCTGATTCAGTATTTGATCATAGCCAGAAGATGCACTCCAGTTAAGCTACTGAGACAGGAGAGATTATTTCTGAGAGAAAGGCATGTTGAGCATAGGATGTGCTGAGGGGGTGGCACCTGGGAAAGGCTGAGCACCCCTGGTCCTGCTGATGTCGGGTGGATTGGATGCCACTCAGCTCCCACGGAAAAGTGGACCTTGTTGGGGGAGTTAGCATAAGGAGAAAGAGGCACAGATGAATTCTTCCTCCTATATGGGTATAACCTTTCTTCCCACTAAACTTGGAGGGAATTTGCCACAAATTCCAGCGTAAGTGTGACAAGATCCAGACTGCCCTGGGCACAGAATGGCCAGGACATAATGTATTGTGCTGCAAAGTGTTAGGGTCCCTAGAAACCCAAAAGCTGTATGCTTAGACCAATGTTAAAAAAAGGCTGAAAAGGTCTCTGGTTTTGTACCAGTTCCTCTGGAACCTGAATCAGAGAAAATCCACATGACTGCACATCCTGCTGGAGCTGGTGATTGCTACTTGCACTCACTGTGTTAGCAAATTGATCCCCATGGTTGCTGTGGAAGGAGGCTGAAAAGAATGGATGGCACCGCAAGCTTGTTATGAAAATGCAGAGAACTAGAAATAATGAATCTTGGATGAGCCCCTGATCTGCCTGGCCCTTGGTATGGCAATGGAGGGAGATGGTTGGGAAGTATCTGATTAACATCTTGGTGGAAATTATAGTCCCTAGAATGCAGAAGGTCATACTGTATTTGCCTGTGCTTACATCTGGGAGAGGTCACTGTCACAGAGCTAAGATATCTCTGGATTAGATCTTCAGGGTTTTTTAATCAGAACAGAAGTATTTTGAGGATTTACATGTTTTCTATCCTTGGCATCTTGCCCTGATGAACTCCCAATTACACAATTGCAATCTAACTTAAACTGTAGTTAAAAAATCGGCTGTGTGCTGGGATATGTTGAGAATACCCTTTCTGTGGTAGCAAAGATTTGAAATTGTGCAGTGTGTTATATCTCCTGACACATAAGCTAGCAAAGATTAAAACAATCAGACTGTTTACTGTGGGCGCATGGAAAAAAATGGAAAAGCTGAAATTAATGCCTTCTTTGAGATTCTCCTCATCCTGTAGCCAGATTAATGAATGAAACCATTTGCCCTAGATGCACAAGAGATTAATGTTGCTTGATTCTCATTTTAAGGCCACTGGATTTAAGATAAGGAAACTTTAAATATGCGCTCAAGGTGCCTGAGAAGTAGCACAGTCAGAACTGAGCCCCAGTGTCCTGCTGCCACATCCTGTAGCCGTGCCCCCTCCTTCACTGCACAATAGATCCCTCCTGGTGTCGGACATCCCTGTGGGCTGGCTGCAAGGAAGAGAGAGTTACAGGATTCCTGCTTTCTCATTACCAGCTGCATCTCACTGAGGAAGAGGCCAGAAGTGATTAAACCCAGTGATTTACTCAGGAGCTGTGTGGGACTTACCCCAAGGAAGGAGCTACTGGCCAAGCTGAGGCCTCAGTGCAGAAAGGAAAATTACCAAGGCAGTATCTTTCCAGGGGCTTGAAGTGAGTATGGAGAGGAAGGCCATGCACCCAAAGGATGGCTGAGACACTGGATGGGACTGTCCTTTGACATTCCTCCAGGCTCAAGGCTACTGCAAGCTGTGGCATCTGCAGTAGCTGAGCTATTCCTTAGAGCCTGTGGCAGAATAAATCACTAGCTGTTTTTTCTTTGCTGTGATAATATTAGTGGCAGGGCAGCTTAATGGATAGACTGCTGGGATGCATGCAAGAGGCTTCAGTGGAGCCTGCCTTCATCAGTATGGTTTTTTTTGTTCATCTCTGAAATGGAGATACCGATATCTGCTCAGTGAAATTCCATGACACCTGCTACTGAAAGGCACTATGTAAGATCCTGTTTCTGATAGTACCACGGAGAAAATGTTCCTGGGACACCAAGGAATCCTCAAGTGGTTTTCCAAAATCCTGATGCACCACATCTATCTTCCAGCTGCAGGGACCTCCCACATTCTCACTCTATGAAGGGGATGACCCAGCCTCAGCCTCAGGAAAGTGGACTCGGTAAACCTTCAGATTTTTCTGTTTCCAGGCTTTCTGTTATTCACAGATTTTGAACAGTGAGCCTGAGTTATGCCTCAGCCAGGTAGCTATATTGGGTGTCTGAGGGACTAGCTAGCACATCCTGTTTGTTAAGGGCATAAAAACCCCATTCAGAATAGATCACTTATACCCTTGGGAGTCAAACAGCGCTGACCAGTGTGTTAGAAACTGAGCTCACATTCCTTTATACACCTATCTTGTCTCTCCTTTTCTTTATATGTTTTTTCAGAGCACTCTCTCTGTTGCTGACTTTACATACCTATGTGAACAGTAAAACTAGCTATTGTTTTAACTCGGGACTGTCTCTAAGAAGTGGGCAGCATTCCTAAAATGCTTTAAATTGCTATAAAGGGGAAAAAAAGGCCAAGCAGGAAGGGCAGAGCATAAAAACATCTCAGGGGCTGAACAAGTTCCCATGGGTTCAGATTGCCTGGGGTACCTGGATGTCCATTTTCTGTCTTGAACTTACTGAAACCAGTGCTACCAGTCAGCTGAGTCAGTGCACAGTACCATCAGTAGTCCCATTCCCTCAAGGACAACTTAGAACTGGGAGGGGTAATAGCTGGAAAGGAATTTGAGAGGTCACTTAGCCCATCTCCTTGCTGATAGCCTGAATAGTTAAATTATTCCTGATTTTCTATGCAATATATAGCTTTCATTGGTATTCACTTACTGTTAATCAGTGCTGTGTTCCAAAAGACCACAAGTCTTCTTCTGGAGCTGACTTCCAATTTTTTGCTGTGATTTTGTGATTCTCTCATCTTGAGAGACTAGAAAGTAATTTAGCTTTGTGGTTATATTTTGTTTGTGCTGGGTTTTCTTCATTTCCTGCCTCAGCTGATCAGCCCTATCTTTCCCTGTGTTTTGCTTGAACGTTCCCTCCAATGAAGAGAAAAATCCTGATTTTTCCATACTATGACAGCGTCTTAAAAAGTTGTTCGGAAATAAAAGCCCTTCCTGATGTGTTCGGTTTGTTTGTTTCTTTTTTCCCCCTAATCTTCCAACAGAAGTCACAAGCATTACCAAGTAAAGCTTTTTATTCTTCCCAACAACTATTCTGCCTCCAGCTTTTCTTCTCTATTGCATTGTCTGGCCTGTAGTGCTAATACTTCTTTTCTGCTTGTTTTTCACAGTGCTTGCCCAGAGTCTCATACTGCTAGCTTTGCCATGATGTGCTTTGTACTTATCTATGGTACATCTTCTTATAATATGACTAATGCTCCCTGGATCCTGGCCATATATTCTACATTCTGGATTTAAATCCTTCTTTCCATTTATCTTTGCTTGAATATATCTTGTGTGAATAGCCTGCTCTTTTGTAGCCATAATTAAAGTTTTGCTTCAATCCTCCTTTTACACACCACTTACAGTTTACCATCATCTTTTTATGAGTTGTTTCTGCTGTTCTTCCTTTTGCTTCAGGCTGTGCATCCCTTGCTGCTCTATCAAATGACTCAACACCTGTAGGAATTTATTCCTCATTTCATTTTGGAATTTGATCTGAGTTTGGCTTAGGCTGCTCACTATTGCACATAAAAGTGGCTGTTGCTGTGTATTTCTCTTCACTGTAAAGTTCAGATGTCTCTCAGTGTTTCCCTAGTACATCTTTCTAATCCTCCTGTCCAGTTCCCCTGATTCAATCTTTGTTCAACTAATAGCAGAGTTCATTAGGAACTGCATAGCTGTTTGGAGTAACACTGTAATTTTGTGTGTGGATGAGAGATACGGAGCCACAAAGCACGTGGAACTGGAATTCCAGTGTAATGAAGAAAGGAAGGATGCAGGGGGCTTTGTGGCCATGATGTGTGGTGATGGAGACCTCATTTTGCTCTACTGCTGAAAACACAGAATTTCACCGTGGGCTATTTCTGTGCCTTCAAAAAATATCTGGGGTTTTTGCCTGAAGAGGAGATGCTTCTCCAAAGAAAGTCACAGCTGTTTAGAGGAGGTTGTGGAGGAATGCAGAAAGGAATAATCCAACTGAAGTGCGGAAGTAAAGATGCTGATCCTCCTTCAGGCAGCTCAAGGATTTGAGGTGAAAAAGGGTCTGCAATAATGGCATATTGATGTTAAATTTGCATTCCTGAACATGTGAAGAACCAGGAACTGAACCTAGTCTGTCAAAAGGTGGTGAAACCTTGTGTCTTCTCACAACCTTAACTACTAAAAGACGTGTACAGTTAAGGCTAGCTGTGTGGCTGGTGTGCGGCGTCAAAAGTTTGGATTTATGGCCAGCTGTAGAGTGTGTGCAGTCTCAGGTCCAGTCTCTGTTCTCATCCAGAAGCAGTAATTTTATTGAAAGATAGTGTAGCTGCAGCACAAAGTGATTGATCATGAATGTCCGTGAAACCTGCCATGCAGCCTTAGAGGCTGTATTCAAGGAGAAAGGCAGATTCCCTATGACAGTTGGGAGCTGAGCAGAGATGACTTCAGATCACAAATAAATGAAAGTTTAACTATTTTACTGGTGACCAAAGGACTACTGTTGTGAAGTGAAACATTAACAGCAGGGTGAGTGCGAGCAGGATTGCTCAATGAAGTTCATCTTCAGGCACAACAGGACTGGGGTTGTCCAATGTGCAGGAAGCAGCAGGCATGGCAGAGGAGGACAGCATGCTACAGGCTGCAAAGGAAGCCCAAGCTGGTGAGAGAATGTTTTATAGATTTCTTCTTGCTAGTCGTAGAAGAAACTGTAAGGAAAAAGGCACCAGAAGTGACAAGATGTTTCTCTGGCTGTTACAGATTGACTAGTTATCAGATGACAGGCTCTTAAGTATAGATTAGGTACTTGATATTGTTAGTGGTATTAATCTAAATACCTTTACAATTTTGAGTCTGTAAGAGCTGGTGAATAGAGCAGATATGCAGGTCTAAAGACTTCCAGCATATCTTCCTGGTTGTTCAAGTGATTTAATACATCATTTCCTTAAATTACTTTGAAGTTTGAGAGAAGTCTCCAGGCAATGGAAAACAGTCTTGTTCAGTCTAAATCAGTTAAGCCATGCTCTTTCCTGTAATCAAAGAATTGGAGAAAATAAGCCAGAAGATACCTGGAGAGGTTATCTTGTCCATCCAGAGCCAGGTCATTAAGCCCAAAGTGATGCTGGCACACATTCATCTAGCTTCTTGTAACCTCATCTTGGAAAGAAAGAAAGGGGACAGAAATACAGTGTGGTAAAAAGGCTATAAAAGTATGACCGATTTATATGAATTCAGGCTAAGTCTCATTATTAAGATACCAGTGTGGCTGAGCTGAAAATCAAGAAGGGAATTGTGTGACAAGATGAATGCAGATGAAAATGAAGAGATCAGTTGCGTATAAACAGATTAATGTGCCCAGCACTGCAGCAGGAAGCAGTGAGAATCTGAGGATTGTAAATGCAAAGGGAAAATGCAGATTGTCTTCCTGTGGATTTGGGAACCAGAAAAAATTAAATGATGAACTGAAAGTTATAGAAAAATGTATTCAAGAGAACTTCTGGCTATGCAAGGCATCTGGTAGCTGAATATTAAATTTAAGCATGAATCATCCTGCAGATTCCTCACTTGCATAATGAATAACTCAGAAAAGCGGAAATTTTACAGAAACCAGTCCTTGCTTTCGTGCTTACCAGTTGAAGTTATTTGTCATGTGATTTTCATAGAAATTCAGGAGGGCACCTCATCCATCTGCCTGCTTTTGAACATGACTTGATGTTTAGCCAGTACCTAATAAATTCTTATATAACAGGCATCAGGGATTGCCTGGACCCTACAGCCCCAGCCACACCGTCTGTGTTCTAGTGCTGACCTATCCTTGCAGAAAGGGAATTTGGCCAAAAGCAGCCCCAAATATTTTGTGAAGATGAAATCAGTTATTTTTCTCATCCTTGATGAAAATGGAGAGTAGTTGGTCTCTGTGGCTGCTTTTCCTGGTAATGGGGTAGAATTCGGTATTCTTCTTCCCTGAATTTCATCTTTTTCATTCCAGAGCCACAAAGTGGTTTCTCCCATTTAGCAATGTCATTTTGAATTCGTGCCCTGTTGTTGTGGTTTAAGCCCAGCCGACAACTCAGAACCATGCAGCCATTTGCTTACTCCCCATTTCTCCCCCACCCTGGGTGGAATGAGGAGAAGAACTGAAAGAATGTTAAATCCCACTGGTTGAGATAAGAAAAGCCCAATAACTAAAGTATAATATAAACTTACTACTACTAATAATAATGATGAGGGAAATAACAAGAGGAGGGAGTGTAAAAATAAAAAGAGAAAGGAAAAAAAACAATAAACACAAGTGATGCACAATACAATTGCTCACCATCCACGGACTGATACCCAGCCTGACCCGAGCAGTGACTTAGGCCTTTCAGGTGACTCCCCCCAGTTTATAACCTGGGCATGACATGGTGTGGTATGGAATGCCCCTTTGGCTAGTTTGGGTCAGGTGTCCTGTCTGCTTCCTTCTGGTTTCCTGTGCCCCTTCTCACTAGCAGAGCATGAGAAACTGAAACCCAAGATACCTGTTCTCCTTCAGGCTTCTCCATCCTGATTTTGGACACAAACATGAACAGCATGTTGGCTGTTATTATGGAATAGCTGAGGACCTATATGTTTCATGCCCTCTAATCTGGTGGAAAATTATTGATGGCTACTGTGAGAGGAATTTCCCAGTTGCCCACTTTCAACACCAGTTGAAAGTTTGAAGGGTGTTTCAAGTGGACCCTCTTTTCCTTGTGAGACATTAGAAGCACTACAGTTACGATATATCACATCTGCTTTAGCTGTTATGCCATTCACGCTATTGACAAAGAATAAAACAGTCTGGTTTGAGAGCATCTTTTCCAATCCAAAATGGCTGTTTTGTAATCCTTATTCTCCTTTTGGTGTTTAGAAGGGATTAGCTGATCAAGGATCTCTCAGGCTATGGAGGAACACACCTAGGTTGTCCTAACCTGCCATTTTAAAGGCAGTGGTAATGCTTGTCCTGCTTTTGCTCTTCACAAGAGAAGTAGTTCAATACTACATTTGGCCCTTGAAGGTGAACTTCATCAGGCTCTAGTGATTTAACCACATTTAAGGTATCCAAATATTCTTCAAGCAGTTTTTGTCTCATTTTACCCATATTCCTACAGGTTCATTTTAATGGTGTAATGTATTTTGTTGCAATTTAGTTTTTTTTAGTCAAGTCAAACAAAAAGGTCACTTTTCTGGTTTCTCTGCATGAGCTTTTGTTTTTGTTTTCTAGTTTAAATAACAGACTTTCATTTTCCTTCCTCTTTCTCCAATATTGGCAGCATTTCTAACACCTTTTCTTACTGCCTTTTGTGTCCCACTGCTAGCTGTAATTCGTTTTGTGCCCTGGCTTTGCAACCTCTATCGCTCCATGCTTGATCTGTTTGTTTATACCTATCTTCAGAAATGTCACCTTATTTCCATTTGTGGAACAATTCCTTCCTGGTTTTCAGCTCAGCCACACAGGTCTCTTTCTATCAAAGGAGATAGGAGGAAACTTAGAAGGAGATTAAAATTAATTCAGAGTGAATCTATCTGAGGTGCTTGCAAATTTATTCTTCTTAACTTGTTCTTGTTGTTTGCTATGAGTTACCATTTATTACCAGACATCTGAATTCTTTTTCTCCCTTTCTGTCTAAGATGACCTTCTGGAAGCTAACGGCCTAAATGGCTCTGCAGTGTATTTGACATGTAATGTGTTAATCTCACTGACTGATACATTTGTTTTCATGCTAGTATTAAAAAAAAAATAAATCATTCAGCTTATGTGACACATGGGGTTGTATACACACACAAGAAATACAGCTGCAGGATGCTGGAAATATTAAGGCACCACACTGCAGCAGTGTGGAAGCCCTGTGCAAGGGATGGTGAAACTTTTTGGGCTTCCTTTTGTATTACTCCTGTAATAACTTCGCTGCTGTATTTGCTCTCCTTGCCTGTGCATGGCAGAATACAGCAGGTTTCTTACAGGAATTGTCTAGAGATAGCTGGGGTAGTAAGAGATACCACCAGAAGGCTCAGAAATATTCCTGCTGCCTCTAGCAAAGGGTCAGACTTGCAGGACACGAGAGTATGTGTAAACCTGGTGCGTAGGAGGCAGGACTAACACGAACAAGTCCTCTTCTTTGTACTGCCTGCAATGTTGAGTATGCTTTTGAGTCACTTTGCCCTGTGAAATGGGCTTAACAAACCCTAGCTCCCTGGAGGCTGTTTGTGGCACCTGAGAAATGACCCAGGTGAAAAGCAGGGCTGTGCAGGTGTGCAGATCACTGGGAAGGCTGAAGATGAGGAGCTGGTCTGTGGCAGTATGGACAAGGTACCAAACTGTTGCTTTGCCACCGCTGTAGAATGAAGAAGGAATAAGAAATAGGTAGACCTTCCTGACCTCATCTGAACTTTGGGTTTCATGTTTAGCTGCCCAGCTGGTCCCATGCTTAGCCGTACAGTTAGCAGGAGTGAAACAGGATCCTCAGGAATTTTCAGAGGAAGCAATGCCAGAGTACATGAGGGAATGTGGAGAATAATTATGCCTCCTCTATGCACTCTGTCATATCTAAGTGTTCACCATGTCTTGTTAGCAGTAACTGAAGTCAGATTAAGGATCTGTGGTGTGAGCAAAGGCCTCTTTTCTGGTTTGCAACTGCAAACCTGGTTCCTGTGATACCAAGCACCAGCAGCGAGTCAGTACTGGAGCTGGGGATGACTTTATGGAGGCTCCTTGTTCTTTTCCTAACAAGACAAGGGAGAAATATTTAGGAAAATTCTTTGAACATTTGACTTTTAAAGAAGCCAAATGTGGGAATGAGGGGAAGGAAAAAACCTTCATGCACTGCACCAAGAATACTGCAGAACCACAGCCATGAAGGATCATTTATGGGAAGGTTGAGAATTTTGCTCTGTAATTGTAAATTGCAGCTGGCACTGGAAAAATACGGATGAAGAGCTCCTCTATTTCCATGGGAAGAGCATGGACGGAGGGACAACAGTGTACTTGCAGGCAGCTGAGTCCATAGAGCTGCAGGGGCAATCCAGGGTCTCCCAGCACAGCACAGAATGCATTTGCCACGTAAGAAGTGCTGAGATGGCCTTTTGGATAGTAGGGTGCTGCCTGTGCCCTCCAGGTTAAACTGTCCCATCAGAAAAGGCAAGATAATTCCAGGGAACTGATGCAGGAATGAACCCTGGGATAGCAAAGAAATGATTTAACACAGTGCACGTGTCCATGACATCCAGTGTCTGAGGGCTTGGCTTGATGAACATTTTAGTTGTTATGACCTGGGTAGAATGTGTGGCTTTTCAGTAGAATGAGATCCTTGCAGAATAAGCCTGTCACTACTGTGTTGGGAGGGAGAAGAATGCTCTGCTCCTAAATCCGCAGGCAGTAGGTGTATCTGGGACCTGGGATTTTTATTCAGCTCACATCTGTTCAGTGTACAGTGCTGTGCTGGGCTGGTGCACGTATGATAGCTGGGGGCATGCCAAATAAAAGGGCAGTCTGTGCCACAGAGCATTGACAGCCCCAACCTGTGAATGATTTTGGCTGTGTTCCATGACTCTTCTTGAACTCTGGAGTTGCCTTTCGTGGTAGCATCTCCCTCCTTTTTCTGTCCTGGCTGCACAAATGTGCTCAATTAGGGTTAACTCAAACTGAATCAAACTTCATGCCTGAGGTTGGAAATCTTCCCAGTCAACTCACCACAGCCACATAGCATGGTGGGAGACAAGGCGAGAGGGGAGATGAATGCTTTTCAGAGAAACGAATCCAAGGAAACTTTGTTCACTTTTATTTCTGCAGGAGATGATCCCCCCAAAGGAGATTTCCCTGTTCAGAAGAAATCCCCGGTGAGTGTTACAGTTGGTTTCCTTTGCTTTCTGCTCAGCTTGCTCTAAACATTGCAAGATCTCTCTGTTCTTTCCTCTGTTGTGCTCTGGCTAGAGACAAACACTCTTTCTTGCAGAGGGTTGAAATAAGCATTAGTAACTCAAGGCAAAATCCCTCCACTAACCTGATTAAGTTTAGAAAGTGCAGCTTAAAGGGAAAGACAAACTGTCTGCATGTTTGGGAAAAAGGGTAAGGGTATTGATTGCTGCCTTTTTCCCTGAGCACTACTTTCCTTGTGGGAAAGGACGTACTTCTCTGAAGTGGAGAGGGATGTGGGATGTGGGAGGGAGGGAGTTGATCTGTGCATTTGCTTCTCTTGATGAAACCCACCAGGGAAGGGTACCCAGATGCTGCAAAGCAGAAGAAAGGACAGGGGTTGAGGACAGGCCACTGATGTGTGTTGCAGAGCCCAGCTGTCATTCCAGAGCCTCAGGTTTACATCTTTGGCTCTGATTTAAAGCCATACTCAGGTGAATATTTAGTTGCCAAAGCAGCTTTGATGTTTGTGCAGGTGTTCAGGCTAATTTTGGTTGAGTGCTTGAACCCTAAAAACTGTACACTGTATTGACTTCAGGGAGAACAGGGATTGTATTGCACCTGCTTTGACTTGCAGGACAGTATGGTAATACTTGTTCTTAAAGCTCACAGTCATGTCCTTAGTAAGCCAACTATTTAACTCCCAATTCTAAGTACTGTGCAAGTATTAACTATTAAATATCCAGAGCTCCTGGGAAATATTAATCTTTGTCCCATTTTGCAGCTAGTCAGCAAGGAGAGGTGAAAACAAACGTCTCCTGTAGCTGGCAATTTAAATGACCTTTCTTTTTTCCAAAGACACAGACTATCAACTTCCACAGTATCTTTAAGAGCTCCATAATCCTGCAGATCCGCAGATCCCAGGCTTACAGTGGTAGCTAAGCAGAGCAGACTATCTGTGCGCTCATGAATCCAGGCTTAGCCTCTTTGCTTTTGCTGGGGCCCTCTGCTGAGCAAGGTCCTCCTCTGCGAAAGCAAGCAAGCTGCATCTGGCTCTCTGCATGGACGAAAGCTGCCCACTTTTGGATGTCCAGGCAGGCCACAGGCAGGTCAGTGATACAGTGGAGAGAACACGTGAGGGTTTCTGTGTGTGCTAATGCCATCTGATGACATACAAGCCAGATGGAAACACCCCTGCTTGTAAGTCATTGCTCTGTGTTTGTAAGCACTTACTCAGGGCCTTTTCTCAGGCCCTTGGGGAGGTTTAGCTGGGAAGTCACAACCTCCAGCTCTCCTTTCCCTGCTTGCCCCTGCTCATCTGTCAAAGGTGCCCGTCCAAGAGCAGGAGTGCCTGAAATGAGTCACTGCCAGGCTTTCTGTCACTGCAGGTCACAGCGTAGGTTGTGGTACCTTTAACCGACGCAGGTAAATCCGGCAGTGCTGGTGCATCTGTGCAGAGGGGTGAGTTCAAGCAGTAGGGTTCCTGACACCTGGCCGGGGTGTCATCTGGGTCTGAACAGTCACGCTCTGCATCTCTATCAAATGTTATTAAATCTAATGAGTGCTGATAGCCAGGTCTGTGAAGGAGGGGAAGAAAATTATCCCTGTTACACAGTTTTACTTCCAAGTTGAGAAAATGTCTCCAAGCAGGAAACATAAATCGTATCTTATAGATTTTCTTCTTTATTATGAAAAACTTGTAGAAACCTATTTTGTGTGTGCATATGTCTCTGTGTTTGTGCATCTACAGCTTATAGATGCCACCATTTTTAGCCTAGTCTAAAAGCAGGAGGCCTCAGTGCAGTTTCCAAGGCAGCCCACTCTGTCTTACAAACCATATGCTGAGCATGATGCTTTCAGAGTAAATAATAAATGAAATGGATAATTACATGTTTACTATAGTATAGCAAAGAGGCCAAGGGTTTCTCAATAAAAAAGCAGCCCATAAATAGCATGAGAAAAAATATATAAAAAAGGACAAAAATATTTGTCTTCAGAGATGCTGGGTTAAGTAATGGAAAGTGGGTTTGGGTTTTTTTTTTGTGGACAAGCAGCCTTTTCTCTTTTGTTGCTCTTGTATAATGTTGACCAAGACAGCATCATTAAGCAACACTTTTCTAAACTTCATGCCATTGCTTTGGGAATCCAAATAAGCTCAGGTCTCTTGGTGGTGAAATAAACCTGAATAAACACATCTATTTTTGTATCTGTATTTGCACTTGGGACTGTGGGAAGAAATACAGGAATTCATTACTTCCACCATGAGGCACAGAAATGCATGTGAAAAGTTCATCTCACTTTGCTGGCCCATACCATGGCTGTTTAAAACCATAAATATGAATGTAGCAGTTAATATCACATTCCCCCCCATCCTTCAGCAAGTGCACAGCCAGCCAACTAATTGGCAGAGGCTGGGCAGTGCTGTGAAAACTTGCTTTCCCTGTTGCGAGGCAGTGGAGCAAAGCAGCTGGAAGCTGCTTAGCTTGGACCACAGTGGGGTAGCAAGAGGGACAGAGGCCTGTGCAAGGTCATGCCAAGACTCATCTTTTTAAATGCCTTGTATTTCACTTGGAAACTGCTGATTTTAGCTGGAGCAAAGTCAGATTCAGTGAAAGAGTGGCCACGCTCAGACAGGTTTGACAGTCCCATCACTGTTTTGTTTAGTTTTGATTAATAAATTGAATTATCCATAGCTATGCCAGGGTTCTTGGAATATGAAATGGATGCCATGACTGAGGGAGTGCAGGATACAGGGCTGACACTCTGCTTCAGTGAACAAGATGGCACAGTTCAATGCAAGTGAGGTGCAGAAACAGGGCAGTTGTTGCATGTGAGGGAGCAGCTTCACATTGAAGCAGAAAACAGCTACCTGGGGTCTACTAACTGCTGAGGCAAGGTCTGGTACTAGGAGAGAGAACAGTTTTGAGGTGTGGAAGTAGCTTTATGTGAATTGTAGGAGAAAAGGCACCTGAAGGTGTTTTTGCATTTCAGTGGGTTTTTACATTGCAGTGGAAAGGTGGTAGGACCCACTTCCACTGGAGTTCCTGGAGCTATGAGCATGGTGGGCTGCTGACAGCCCACGAATCTGCATGGTGGTCCTTACTGGGCCCATGCTGGCCAGGCTGATTCGCTGGGGAGCCTTAATCAAAGCAAGGTAGGTGTGGGGTCCCCTCTTGTCCCTTGAGTCTAACCCACAGGCCAGTGGAGCAGCAGTGGGCACCTGTTTTTTTTGGCTGGACTCTTCTCTGTCCAGGCACTATGGAGGTATATTGCTGGGGTGAAGGCTTTCATAGAGCTGATATGTTCTTGTTTGTCTCCTGCAGAAACTGTGTGGCTCCAACTACCCCCTGAGCATTGCCTTCATTGTGGTGAATGAGTTCTGCGAGCGCTTCTCCTACTATGGCATGAGAGGTATAGGGCCTGTGTCTGGGAAGTGTCTTTGCTGTCCTTGGGTTTCAGCATGCATTTGTCTGGTGTTCTAGGGCTGTGTTGTATATGGTCTCAGCTGTCTTTCAAAGTAAATTGGCATTGTGGGATTCAGGTATGAATAGTGTGCCCTAATATTGATGTTACACCTGCTCTGAGCAGAATTTTGGACTAGAGAGCTCCAGGTGTGCCTTCCAGTCAAAATTTTTATGTGATTCTCTGTATCAGATCTGGTTTTCCAGAGTGTGACATCTTTCATAGTGGTGTGCAACCAGCAGGTTTGGGAATTGAATCATACAGGCACCTAATTTTCAAATAGAAAATGAGAATAAACAGAACTATGGGTTCCGGTAAGATAAGCTAGAAAAAACATTTTCCAGCTAAACATGAATGTTTAGGAGCAAAGAATGCCTGATACTCATATATCTCAGTTTAGCTTTTTCTGTGGCAGAGATTGAGGAACAGGTCTGAAAGCACAGACCTTTTCACAACAGTGCTCGTCGCTGTTACATGTATCAGTGGTTTTCTTGTCCCCATGATCCTGCTTACCTGCAGAGATACACGTTAATTATCTGATGTGATTTGCTTGTTTCCTTTTAGCTGTCCTCACACTATACTTCTTAAGCTTTTTCCACTGGGATGAGAATCTCTCCACTGCTGTGTACCATGCCTTTTCTGCGCTATGCTATTTCACACCTGTTATTGGAGCCATCATGGCAGACTCATGGCTGGGGAAATACAAGTAAGTGAAGACATCTCTGTAACTCATAAAGCATACACCTATACCATGCAGCCTGTACCAAGGGCAGTGCTGTGTGTGCTCCCGGTTTTGAGCTAGCTCAGAGTGCAGCAGAGACACACTTGCAAAGGTCAGCTCCTCTCCTAACCCATAAACAGCTGATCTGTTTGCTTATGCTGTTCTGTGGGCCTCTTTCTTCCAAGGGCCAATGGGCAACAAAATTGAAACAAATTAAATGTCACAGGCCCACTTCTCCAATGTCCTTCCATACCCATCTCCAAGAAGCTGAGGTGTAGAGTGATTAACCTGCAGCTTGCAAAGATCTGCTTCTGAGAAGGATTCAAAGATGGTGAAGAAGCAGTGTCAGCTTCTAGATCTCGCAGTTTCAGGTGAACTGTCACTACCTATACTATACTTATGCTTTCACAGCATAGCAAATGTGTGAGCACACCCATTTTCATTCCAGAGAAACCTGGTTTCACTCAGATAATCTCTCTCAGCACATAACCAGGTAAGCTCTCCCTGGGTAAGTTAGGCATTCTTCCTTTCCACTGATAGGTTATGGGTCCATCATCTGCCCCAGAGTGGTGGTGAGCAGCTGGATATAGGACTCTCTTTGCTTGGCACTGTTTGTTTATTGTCTGAGGGGACTTGGCTTGTCAGAATGATGAAGTGCAGCTGAACCCTTCTGCCAAGGACTGGGTACATCTGGCAGAAGGGTTTCAACAGGAAAAAAAACCCAGCTGCCATATGCCTTTCCAGCAGGAAGTTCTTAAGGAGGTGTCAATATTCTTTTTTCTTTCTGCTCAATTTTAGCCACTCTCTTGTCCCTTTGAATGAAAAAGCCCACCCCAAAATAAGAGTGGAGGTTTACTAACTTTTTTACTGAAGGTCACTTAGCAATGTTAATTGGTATTTGAGGATGTCAGTCTTGCAGCATAATGGTGTGAGAACAGAAATCCTTTTGTAGGCTTCTCTGTGTTAGGCAAGACTTTCTCTATGACTTAATGGGAGGAGGCTTTTACTGTATTAGCTGGATCTCAGCCAATACTGGGGACAGAATAATAGATTATAGGTGCTTTTAGGAATGATCTGATATGGCTCTAAATTAGCTGTTGGAACTAGGGTTTGGATGTGTTGAGGACCACTGTTGTGCTCAAAGCTTATAGGACTTCTAGTGCCTCTGTCCTAAGAAGTCCATCCATTCCCTTTGTGTATGTCATCTGCATGTAAATAGGCAGATATCTCTTAATCCTGAAGGTGATGAAGGAATAGAATGCTTCCAAGAGCCTGATCCTCCCAGTCAGATTTCTATTTCTCCCTCAACAAGAGATCAGAGGCAGGTAGATGTGCTCAGTCCTTTAGAGGTGCTTGGAATCTGAAATAAACTTGTAATGGGGAAACCAGGCTCCTAATTCAGATGTTAGTCAGGTGGGTTGAATATGGGTGACAGTCCCTATAGATGCCTTCCAGTCAGGGGATTCCCTTAGGCGCCCGCTGCAGTGCCAGTTGTTAGTAATCTGGAAACTGAGTTGAAGTGTTCAAGGCCAGGTTAGATGGGGCTTTGATCAACCTGGTCTGGTGGAAGGGGTCCCTGTGCATGGCAGGGAGTTGGAATTAGATGATCTTTAAAGTCCCTTTCAACCCAAACCTTTCTATGATTTGCAGCCTTCCATGCATGACAAGACTGGAATGTATTTAGTTTATTCTGCTGATTAATCTCTGCAAAGAAAGCAGGGGGTATCCCTCCTTAATCTGAACCAGTTTGCCTGTCTGTTTTTTCTAGTGCACTCTGCTGGCACAAAAGTTATAGCTGCCTGCTATACCAGTGGTATGAAAAACCTGTTTCCTTATGTGTCTGCCAAGTAGACTTGCTGTGTTAGGAAGCACAGGCACACTCTGTTCTTGAATTGTACATCACTTTTACTCATTGCTGTTTCCTTTCCTCACAGGACGATCATCTACCTCTCCATTGTGTATGTTGTTGGCCATCTGATAAAGTCAGTCGGTGCAATTCCATCCCTGGGCAACCAGGTGGTTCATGTGTAAGTAACTGTTGAAGCTGCAGGAGGTTGTGATGGTAGCTGGTTTAGCAGAGTGGTAATTTGTTTCACCTCCATTAGGCCAGCAGTATGGGGGATGTGCACGGGTTGCATTTAGCAGGGACGGGTTTGGGATGTCTGAGGGTGGGTGTAGAGTGTGAATGCACAAGGATGAGTTGAAACCACCACAGACTCTAAGCCCTTTGATATAGACACCTCTGATCACCCTTCTTTGCTATATCATGCTCCTCCATCCAATTGCCTGCACCAGGCTCATGTTTCTCTCATTTCTTCATCAGCGTAGCTGTCCAGCTCAGCAAGGACTCCTGTGTGAATGAGAACACAAAACCAAAGATATGTTTTCTGATGTGACAGAGGAAGGGTCTGTCTCTTCCATAGGGGTACAACCCTTCTTGCACTCTAGATTCTGAACTGATAGGCTTGTCAGAGTAGCTCCCTAGCTGACATTTCTGAAACCACTAATCTCTTTTTGCCTAGGTGGTCATAGCTCTAAAAAGGCACATGTGCAGGAAGGAGCACATCTCATTTCCGGAACAGTCTCCTTTGTCCTAGGCTTGTTCAGTCCTGACACTCCTGTTCGCTACAGATGTAATCTGGCCACCAGTGGTATTTTGAGGAGCAGTGGGAAGTAGAAAACACCCAAGTATAAGCCTAATTCAGTTTGTCTGCACTTACCCAGGCTGGAAGGCTATAGGAAAAGGCTTTGTATCTTTTTTTTTTTACTTTTTTTAATTTTTCTCAATGAATCTCTGCAATCTTTAGTTCTTGTCTGAGTGAAAAATAAACCCACGGATCTTTGATCTTTAGTATGTCCATTGGGCCTCAGAACAGAAAGAAACTGACAAAACCAGCTGGTTAATTGACTTGTACTGAATACAGAAATGAGGATAATGAATTTGATTGTTTTGCACTTAGCTGGCTCATCACTACATACATGCAAAAGGAAATCATACTAAGGGAACCATGGTTGGGTGACACTAAAATGCTCTCATAAACACTGGAAAGGTTCTGCAATGGTGATATTTTTGTTCTTACATGAAGGATCCTGTCTATGGTTGGTCTGTTTTTGATCGCCCTTGGAACGGGAGGTATCAAGCCCTGTGTCTCTGCATTTGGTGGGGACCAGTTTGAAGAGGAACATGTAAGATTTCTTTTCTTTCCTAAAATCTTCAGTGTCTGCTTACTTCATGAGGATGTTTATGTGATCAAATCCTGTTGTTCTAGGATAAGGGCCCATTTGCTAGGGAAAGTTGTAGTAAGATGTGAGGTAGGATGGTTTGCATAAGACTTGAGAGAATCTGGATGCTTTAGGAAAGGAAAATGACAGCAGAACAGAACTGATACTGGGAAGGATAGGCCATAATTGCATCACATCATCTAAATGTTAATTGGACACCAACAGTAGTTGGAAAATTCCATATAATGTATCACTGAACTGTAGCCATTTCTGAGCCAGCTTAACAGGGGTGGCTATAATGCACTGCAACGCAATACAGCAGATGAAAGAAAAAATTGTATCAGTAGCCTATGCTTCCTTGGGAATTTTTCCTCAAATCAGATGTAGTCTGTGTCTTACATGTTGTTCAGAAAGAACTGTAAGAAATTCCAGTCTTTTGAAAGTAGTGCTGGTACAAAATCTACCCAGAATGCTTTCTAAATATTCCAGAATGGAAAGTTCCGAACAGTTGGGAAAATGCTTCTTTTTAGCTTTGTTTGTGCTCTGCATCTGTGAATTGTAGTCCAGTTGCTTTGTCTCCTCATTCTCTATCATGAGTGCTTAGCCCCTCACCTGCACTAATCTCAAACTCCCATTGCATTCAGCGTAGTGTTTCAAACAGGGATAAAGTAGTGCTTAAAAAAATGAAGCAGGTCAGGAAATGCTAATCCTCGGGCAAAATGCTATATTTTCAAACTGACCTGAAATAAACCACTCAGATTTATATTGACCTAACACACAAATAAAAAATTCCATTTTCTCAATGGTAGTATTCAAATCAGCAACTTCTGTGCATGGCACAAATCCTCAAATATGTGGAAGGCCACTGCTAAAAGAAAGAAAATAAGCGTTGGGGTCTGTGATGAGTAGGCTTAAATTCAAGGAGCATTACATAGAATAGACAGTAGGAAAAATTTTCCAGAAATATATCTAGAGAAGTACTGGAAAAGATTAGGACCTGTGAGAGATGGCAGTTCCTATCAGCGGAGACATGAAAGAAGGACGTTAGGCTAATGGTCTGTCAGGAAAGGCACCGGTAGAGTTGGACTAGGGATGGTCCCTTAGTCTTGGACAAAAGATGGGAACTCTGTAGGGCAGTTTGCTGTTTGTCTTTTGCAATGCCCAAGCACATAGTCAGCATTTAATGAATAGATAATATAGACTAGAATCTTTATTTTATAATTTTGGGAAGATGTGTGCTTTCTGCACATGAACTGTGGTGCATGATTACTGAGGAATAGCAAAACACAGGATGTTTCATAGTCACTTGTTCAAAGATCTTTCTGCAGGCATGTCCATCCTGTGTTGGACTCAGTGGTTTAGAGGGAAGAAGAGAAGAGGCAGCAGCAGTGACCTGGTGGTCGCCAGCTGCATCAGTTGGCACAAATCTGACCAAAAGCAGGTTTGGCAGTACAACACACATGCTCTGGGAATACGCTGTGTGCACACTAGCATGTGGGCGTCCCAGCCTGCAGTACCAGTAGCTGTCCCAAAAGTATTCTAATAGGTGTTCTAGCAGCATTTTCAGAAGTGCTGCTTCTATGAATATTAATGATTGATACTGTTTATCCAGCATCTTTCAATTACCACCAAATTACAGTATGATAATATGTACCACTTATCTTCAGAGTGTTTTATAAACCTCAGTTAATGAAGCTCAGCACCCCAGTTGGGTATATACATATCATTATCCCAAACTTACAATCACAATTGAGTTACAGAGCAAAACCTGAATTCCCTGTGTTTGTGTGGGCCTGTACCCATACTCCAGCATTCAGACTACACATTTCCATCAAATTTATCAAATACTGAGGCTCAAACATTCACCTGCGTATTGCCTTCAAGAAAAAAAAATAATTTGGAGAAAGAAAACTGTAAAAAGCCTTCTGATAAGGGCAATGCCTTCTGCTGTTTTTGTTATTTTCAATAGAAAGTCCTGTATTTTACCATTTTTGAAATGACTTGGTCTTTCAGAAGAAAGAAATGATTTATGCTACGTGATAGGGAATTTAAGTCTTCAAAATTGGAATAAGAAATTTTGATCACGTAAGGAATGAAAACTTGGGGCCTAACCAGAATATTTCTCCCCTTCGGAGTGGTGTCTGGGCGGACTTATGTTTTTCATCTTCCACTCCAGTAGGATGAAATAAGTTTTGAAAATTCCCAATGAAATGAAGCATTTGATTTCCCCCTTAGTTTTCAGGACGCAGATAAAACTCAGATGAGCCCTTAAGTGCGCAGGCTTAGTTGCTCCATCTGGAAATGAGGGATGTAGTAGTTCTGTACAGAAAATGAATAAATAAATTGCCCCTGCTATTCTCATGTAGAGACTAATTTATGTTTTGAGGCAAATGCACACCATTGGTCCGGTTTTCTTGTAAGTACTTTGGGATTGTAATAGTCTTGGATCTGCCACTTTGAGAACAGTACTACAACAAACAGTGATAGAGACTGATTCAGCAGGAGGTCAGATAGGGAAAGTAGATTTATCTGTGGGAGATTTCCAAGCATCTTTGTCTATGGGATTAGGAGTCCAAGCTAAAAATGCCTGAATAAAATTATATTTACGATATGTTATATGACTTAGAAAGCTGCTGTGCATATTAATTAAGGATCAAAGCCGCTTTCAGTCAGCGTGATATGGTGTTTAAGGTACTAAATAGCTTTCTCTTTGTTTCTTTATTTTCTGGTTGCCAAGGAGATCAGGATTATTGTGTATGCTACTTTTTCTCAAATTAGTTAATCCAAATGATATTGTTAATGTAAGCCTGCTCCAAAGATTAAGAAAATAGGGATGGAATTCCTATTTTTCCAATCAGAGTAATTTACAAGCTGCTGGATTATTGGTTTTTTACTCACTTCTGGTTTTCTCTGACCATTTCTTTTTTCCATTACTTAAATCTAAAAATACGTGAAATAAGATGCTCCAAATTCTTTATGTATCGCTTTCCTTTTCTCTTATCAGCACATTATTTTGGATAATTATTGCTCTAGACTTTATTATGTTGAGATCTGCATGCTTGAGTTTTTCTCAGGTGTCAGAAATTCTGAGTTGCTCAGATACAAAGGGTTAGTAATAGGCATTGCTAGAATCTAGAGAATTTGGCTTAAAGAGGGCAGGACTCTGAGGACTCTATTGCACCACCATGTCAAGCCATGGCAGGGCTACTCTGGGAGTGGGAGAGATTTGCTGAGGCTGCTGATTTCTCTAGATTTCCTTATGGTGACAAGTATCTTATCACAAAGGTAGAATGAAGAAGGAAATACACTTTTACTAGCTTAGCAGTAGAAAGCTTCAGGTAATCAAAAACCCTGGAGCAAAAACCACAATGGAGCATAAAAGACAGTAAGACCCAGTGCTGTTTGCTGTTAACCATAGGGACATTCCATAGAGATGATTATTATAAGGCTTACAGATCCTTTAATCCGGGATAAATCATTTGAGTAATGTATGTATTAGATTGCTTGGAACACACTAGGTAATAAAATTGTGGAAAAGCCAAAAGTTCAAGTTGATGGGGTCTTTATAACTGGGAAAAGCAAAAAGCCCTTAATCCAAGTGAGGGGACCCCCAGGTTCCTTGGTGGGTAGCGTGGGAGGTGATGGGGTTCTCACCCTCACCTTCCCAGTACCCATGTCACAAGGCAACATAAAGCCTCCCAAGCCCTCTCACCCACCCACCTTGCCCACAGGGATCCCAAGCCCTCTCACCCACCTACCTTGCCCACAGTGATCCCAAGCCCTCCCACTCACCCACCTTGCCCACAGTGATCCCCTGTGCTAAGAGGCTTCTTGCCATATGAAGTAGCAATATTTCCTGTTGACTTCTCCATCAGTTACGGAATGTTTTGTTACATTTTTGGATCTCAGGCTTCATTCCTTAAGAGCTGTCCTTTTTTAGCTGCCTGCAATTCTTCACATTTTCTCCTGTTTTCTAGCCTTGTGAATATTATTGTCTCAGGGAGCAGAAGGAAGCAGAACATATTAGAAAGAGAGTGGACGGAAACATGCCCTTGAGGAGCTTCCTCACATTCTGCTAAGCTGAAGCTTCATAGTCTAACGATGCTCAGGTCATAGAGATGTGGCTCAAGGTGCCCTAAGGAATCCTGTGCCAGAAACCAAGCCATGCCCCAAGCAATTTGCCCACTACATGTTA
The DNA here is from genome assembly GCA_026283785.1 of Coracopsis vasa. Classification (NCBI taxonomy): domain Eukaryota; kingdom Metazoa; phylum Chordata; class Aves; order Psittaciformes; family Psittacidae; genus Coracopsis; species Coracopsis vasa. Next base: position 41,256 of record JANHGB010005604.1, read on the forward strand.
CAGGACCTGGTGGCAGCTGGGAGGGAAGGCTAGATACTTATGGAGCATACTGGCTGCCTGGGTTTGGGCTGTCCTTAACTGCTGTTTTTATCAACTCAGGTGTCCCATAACTGGTGATACAGATGAGCATGGGATAGGTCAGGTAGCCTGTTCTTCTTTCTCCTTTCTTCTGGCCCACCCAAGCACAAAGAGGAGGTTTAGCACTATGTATGTGAATGTGACTGTGCATGCCTATCTCCCCCACAAACAAGGAGAGACTGCTCTCAGTTGAATGCCCTCACACATTACTCCTGCAAAAAGGACCAAACTCTGCATCAAGTGCTTGATTCCTTCCATATTATGAATTATGCTGGAAGAAAGCAGATCAAGAATCCTTAGACTGTATGAACTATAATATGTTACAATATCAGTTAAATTCTGAACTCTTTCTCTTAGAGTTCATACCTCCATCAGGCTCTTGAATTTGCTCCTGTAGGTTTAATTTACTTTATTATTTTGAGGTTGACTGCCGTCAGTTTGGTAATCTCCTGTCTGATGGATACCTCTCATTTGCTGGCACACTCTCATCTATGCTGTCATTACAGCTCCTCAAAATACACAGGTTTCTTTTCCTATGCCTACACAGGAGGGGGTGGGGGGGTGGAGAAGATCTCAAACATGAGAAGAAATTATGAACTTGTCAAACCGTGCCAAATTGGATTGAATTAGGTGACAGAGGATCTAAATCATGCTACATGTTCTGAATCAGTAAATGCTCTCTGCTCCTTCCAAACTCACAGTGCTCTTGGAGCAGTGGCTGGCTTTTCCTCTGAAATGCCAAAAAGCCCCAAAGCGCTTCTTGAGTAACATGAGCTGATTTGTGTAAGCATTTACCATCACCTGAACACAAGCTTGTTTGCTTAACATTTTATGCACTGCGTGTCAATGTTTACCCAGCCTTCCTAACAAGAGAATTGACAGTATTCACTTTGCAAGCCCAATGCTGTGCATTAGCCATGACACTGATATTGTCTTCTCTTGTTTTAGACCTCGGAGAGAAGCAAGTTTTTTTCCATCTTCTATTTATCCATTAATGCTGGAAGTTTGATCTCCACGTTTGTAACTCCTGTATTAAGAGGTCAGTGTTGATTTAGAGCAAGACAATAAATTAGCTGCCCTCTGACTACTCTGCTGTGCATATTTTTAGGCTTTTATGACAACTGAGTGGCAGAAATTATATTATCTGTGGAGTGGTCAGTGCATTGCATTTATGCCTTGTTAATCCTGCTGTAGCAGCGTAACAGATTTATAGTACTAGCAGACAAGTCACAGAAACTGTATTTCTGGTTGTATTTGAAAGCCAGCCTGAACTGCAGAATTAAAATACAAAAGGTACAAGGACCTATATGGCGATCTAATCCTTCCCATTGCCAGTGAAGGATTATTTCCCCATCTTGCTTGCAGGTAACCTATAGATGAGAACTGATCTCTGCTGTCCTGTGCAGGTGTCAGGGCCAAAAACTTAGCAGGGCTGGTTTTGAAGTCCTACCTTCTTCCTCACATAGGGTGCAGCTGACTTCTGGAGGGCTTTGACCCACACACACACATCTGTGTGGGTCTGCTTGCAAGATTTCAGCCCTGGGCAACTAGCCTTGAAGACAAAGTAGAGACCTATGCCCCATTTAAGACCTACTTTATATTCTAGCCAGCTTGTACAACTTTTTTTAGTTCCCCAGTCTTGCTGCACTTACTTCGTTGTTATTGCAGTGCCTAGAAGCCAAGAGGATTGGCACACTCTAAATACAGACACAGAGGCAAAGCAGCAGGCCATAGGTGATGGGGATAGGGGCAGGGACAAGGTAGCCTTCACATTTAATAGTAATTTTTTTTCATTTCATCCTGTGGCCTCCAGGAAGCTTTCTTGTTCAGTGTGATTGTTTTAACAGGCTGATCATTTCATGAGGCTGTGGGCAATTGTGCTTTTCTCATATTTACGCCAACTGTACAGGCAAAGACATATGTTGTATCATAGAATGGTGAGGGCTGGAAAGAACCTAAAGATCATATACTTCCAACCCCCTTGCCATGGGCAGGGACGCCTCACACTAGACCATGTTGCCCAAGGCTCTGTCCAGCCTGGCCTTGAACACAGCCAGGGATGGAGCATTTACCACTTCTTTGGGCAACCCATTCCAGTGCCTCACCACCCTTACAGTAAAGAACTTCTTCTTTATATCTAACCTGAACTTTCCCTGTTTAAGTTTAAACCCATTCCCCCTTGTCCTATGACTACACTCCCTAATGAAGAGTCCCTCTCCAGCATCCTTGTAGGCCCCATTCAGGTGCTGGAAGGCTGCTATGAGGTCTTCACACAGCCTTCTCTTCTCCAGGCTGAACAGCCCCAGCTTTCTCATCCTGTCTTTATATCTCTTGGTCTTTCTCTTATTGGTGTGCCCAAGTCAGCATTCTGTTGGAAAGGGGCTTTTGCTCAACGTAATCAGTGGGCAGATGAAAATCCAGTCCCCTTTATAGCCTAGCAATAAACTAGTCATAACATGAAAATGAGGTGGAGAGGTTGGGGAAAGTAAAATTTTTGCTAAGTGTGAAAGCTTTTTTTTGGAAGAGCAAGAAATGCAGTTTGTAGACATTTGGCAGAAATGTGGAATATATACTTTAAGGTGGAGAAGTCCAGCTCATTTTGCATGTCAGAAGTTCAGTGTGCTCATAATGTCTCACCGTCAGCTTTGTTGGATTCCAGCTAATTTGCTGAAAATAAGTAAATAAGCTATGCAAGCACACAATTATGCAGCTGACCATGACTGCCCAGGGACAACAAACAGAAACTGAAAGCTTTATGGTTTGGCTTCCTGTTGACTATGTTGGCTTGGTTTAGCCATTTTGTTATTACTCTATGTAAGAATGCAGTAACTTGTAGCCACTGCATACAAACAGACCCTGCTGCTGGCTTACTGTTTGCAACTGGACCTCTAAATTCATGTGGTATGAGAACTGACCTGGTTGAAGAGGTGGAGGATTTCAGTGAACCACAGCTCAGATCAATTAAAGCCATGCTGGTTTCCTGATGTGTTATTGCAAGATGTGACATTTGGAGCAGGTTGCCTCTAGTGAGACTGGGAAAGTGGTGAGAAAAGGAACTGAAGTTTTAAGACCAGTCCTGTTCTTCTACTTATACAGTAGGGGTATTGGCTTCCATATTGTTGCTATGAAATCAGATTCCAGTTTTTAGCTCAATAACTCATGTGTCTGGCACAAATAATGTGGAAACACAATACTGGTTATTTAGATCTAGGCAAATAAAAAATGGCTTTAGGTTATTTAAATGTTGTGGGTTTTTTGCCCAATTACAGTTCCTACCTGTTTGTCTGCTTCCTCACTTCTACTGTTCTCATCAATATACCATTATCAGCTGCTTTTGCTGGCAGACACTAACCCTGCTTCCAAATTTTCTTTGTCATGGGAGGACAACTGCTTCAAGGAGATTCAATTCACAGTGTCAAGCACCAGCAGAGAAGATTTAAAGCTAGGGGAAGTGAATGATTTAGGGAAGCCTATCGAAGGACCCAGTAACGTAAGTCTGACTGTAATGAGGTGCTTTTATTTCTGACTTCTTTCAGGGGATGTGAAATGCTTTGGAGAGGATTGTTATGCACTGGCTTTTGGTGTCCCAGCAGCACTGATGGTGTTAGCGCTTGGTGAGTGGAAACAATAAAGCTTGTAATAGGAGTTACCATTTTTGAGTCCATGAATAGATGAGAAAATGTACAAATTCAGTAGCTCTGGATGGATATTCAAGGTTTCAAGGTTATACAGAAATTCCACAATTCAGAACAGCAAGAAAAATCACTAGTTCAGTGGTGGGCAGAGGATGGTTTTACCGCAGTCCTTTATTATGATACTGATGAGAGAGTGGTTTAGGCAATGTTTCACAATACACCTGCCTGGTTCTATAAAGCAAAGGGAGGCACCAAAATGATTCTTCTGATGTCTTGCAGCTTCACCTATGAGCAGGCTTGGCCTTTGAACTGCACTCTGAGCAGTTCCTAGAGTTTCCCATATTATAGAAGCTTAGCCATGCCACTTCTAACCTTTCCACAGTCTCTTTGTATCTTGGGACCATCTTTAATGGCTCAGACTTTTGCTTCAGAATGTATGTGCCAAAGAAATCGTAGAAGGAGCTGAATGAGATGTTACTTTATTATGAGCTGCCTCACTTCACTTGTCTGAAGTAATTCCCACAATTACAGTGACAACGTATTATTATGTTGCAATAAGAAACCCTTATTGTTCAAGTGTCAGAAGGCAGCCACAATCACCCTGCTTCCTAAAGCTTGTGTCTTAGCCCCATTAATGTACTTGTCAAGATTTCTTCTTCAACCCTGATAAAATACTCAGCAATTTCCATGTTCTTGCTGTTACTCCTTGGTAGCCAATATAGAAGACACCCCATTAGCTTTAGATTCACAGTTGCAAGCTGCTGAGGGGAGCAAGTCCCCTTATTACACTACATTTGAGAGATTCTGACACAGCATGGGGTGACTTCTCATTCAGCTTGTTAGCTTAATTGAGAGACCAAGCAATTGTGTGATTTCACCATAGCATCTGTGATTTGAAAAGTCCATCCCCCAGAGAATGTGAGTGTTGCTCTCCCCTCAAACTTCCATCAGAGAAAAGAATCAGAACTGGAAAAATGTCATCGGGCCACAGCTAACACTGCAGCAATTATTTTCAGAAAAGTGCATGGTCACGGGCCTGAGAAACTTCTGTTTTCCCCTGTGACCTGTTCCTATCAGTTTAAGGCAGCACAGGCTCCTCTGTGCACCATTGTGCAATGAATGTTTCTAGCAGAGTAGTAGTTGCCCAGGGGAAAATGGAAGTGTAAATATTGCAGTTTCAGTGAGAGCATCAATTGAAATGTGTTTTTAGCCAGTGTCCTGCTGCCAGATTCTACAGCCTGCCCAGCAAAGTTCCTTTGTAACATGCTAAAATGCTCTTGGAAGTGATATATTTGATTATGTGAGCAGAATGCAGAACTGGAGAAAATACCATTTCAGCCCTGACTGGGCCTCTCCCTGTCATGATGGAAAGCAAAGACAGATTTAGAGGCAGAATGGAAATCTTGTAGAGGAAGATTTTTGTGAGCTGCTTCAGTTTCTGAACGATGAGGGAAGGTTACACTATTTAATTCCAAATGCCAAACCTAATGCTGGAACCTCAGTTCCCAAAGGAGTCAGCGGCATCTCCAGAAGGTATTTCAGCAGACCTAATGAATCACCTTTTGGAGGCACCAACAGGTCCGCAGAGAGATGCTAAAAATTAGGTAGTGCAACTACCCACTGTGGGTGACTTTGCACAAGTGTCTGTCAGTGCAACTCATCTAAACTGACTTCAGAGGTGTCTCTGACAGTTCTGCAAGTCAAAACTGGATGCGAGGGGTCTTCATAATCAGAAAAGAGAAACAGTGGGTTCCCTGCAGTGTCCCAGGCCTCCTGTGTTAGTTCAGAGGTGTCTGCTTTTCTCCACTGGCTGTGGACTGACCCAGATAATTGGGTTAATTTAAAAAGTTGAGGTTGGTTTGTTATATGGATTTCACACTCAGCTTTTATTGTGCTTCTCTCTGCCAATATCTTTCCAATTGCGAAGTGCTCAGAGGCTCTCAAAGAGCAGGACAAATGGTATATAATCAGATAGCCCTACCTCTGACAGGATTTTGAAGCCTCGGTCCAATATTCTTTGTGCTTTGAAGGAGAAAACCCAGGCAAAACAATATCTTAAATTGTATATCCCCTCATGGAAACCATAAATAGAGGTAATTTCTGTTAACACCAGTGTGTGATGCAGTGACCTTAGTGGCTGTTTCCATTGAAATGTGTGTGAGATGCAAGTACAAAAAGCCTGCTTTGGATCTGGATTAGTCCTCACACAGTTGCCAGGAGTCGGGGGTGATTTCCAGCATCAGGTGCAGCAATTCAGTATGGATTTTATTTCAAGTTTAGCCTACAAAAAGCATAGATGGAGGGAATGTTCAAAACTTTGTTTTTCAGTGCATATCAGATGTAGAGGTGCCTGTTGTGCTAGAGCAGATCATGAGAAGATTATGGTGACTTCCTAGGAATCACACTGCCTCTTGTAGGATGCTGCATTTTCTTCCATGTGAAGGCATTAAAGGAGTTCTGTATATTTATTCTAAGTTCGATCCTGTAAGCCCCAAAGGCATAGGATTTCTGTGGAATACAGGGGTGGGGGATCCTTCCCAGAAGCCAGTGTAGGATTGAGCCTCAGTCATGTGAATTCCCATTTGGATTACAATATTTTTCAGTTGTGTTCATTGCTGGAAGTGGACTATACAGAAAAACACCGCCACAAGGGAACATCTTATTGGAAGTGTGTAAATGCATCGGTGTAAGTGTATGCCATTTTCTCTTTTTCATGCATGATTCTGAGGTTGCAGGTCAGAAAAGTGCAAAGGGAGGTGGCATTTGGAGTTCTTTATGCTGGTCCTGGGTATCTTGTGGATGAGCTGTAAGGAGGAAGAAACATGTCTATGTCCTAGTTTATTCTTTCAACATTTCAATTGTTTTTCCTTAGCTACATGAACTGTTCAGTTGATGTCAGTAGAGCCACTAGTGGCAGGTGCTGGTGGAGACTGAACTAAAAGGACAATTCAGAAACTTGGAGACTATCAGATATATGACTCAGTTTTTTTTCAGCTGAATAATTTGACTGAAGTTTATCAGTTCAGCAGACAGTAATCATACACATTCATTTTATGCACATTCAGCATATTCATGTAAATGCAAGAGACACCTGCTGAAGCTGCATTATAGCCTTATCAATTATTTTTCATAGTGTGTGAGCTCAATGTAGTATGTAAAAAAACCCCACCCTCTTATTAAGTGGATAATGAGGGGTTTTTTTCCTCAGGAAGCTGTTGCTGGCAGAAGATGTTTTCTTTTTATCTGGGTCAATCCTAGTGACAGATTTACTTTGGGGAAAAGGCCACATCTTAAAGATAGGTTTCTAAGTGAAGTCTGCCACTCTTTTTGCCAGAGTGGCTGCGTTCAGTGTGCTCAGTGACTGGAGCACACAGCATAAACAAACAAGTTACAGCTTCAGTGTCACTGCTTTCTCCAGTGAGAAACAAACTTGAAAGATAGTCTAGGAGTGAATGAGGCATGGGCTGCACCAGTAATTTGTGAAGAAAGGTCTACAGAACAAGAAGGAAGTGAGAGTTCTGGTTTTGAGGTTGCTTTGGATAATGAGGCATTTCCTCCCCAGCACAGTGGTCAATCCAACAGGTGCTTTTTGGAAGGGAACTGAAGAAATTATATTTAAAGCTTTATTATGTAGCAGGTTTTAAATCAAGCATGAAACAAACTTTGGGGGCAATTTTCTGACACTGCTTACATTTGGGGATAGGGAGGGCAGCCTTGAGTTGGCAATGTGACAAGGGCAGGCAAACCATGAAGGAGTTATTACCTGGTTTTCTTCCTAGTTTGCTATTAAAAACCGGCTGAAAAACCGCTCCAGTCAGATTCCAAAGAGAGATCACTGGCTGGACTGGGCATCAGAAAAATACTCGGTAAGCGATGCTCTGTGTGGCAGGTTTGGAGGGGGAACACAAGCAAACAGACAGGGGAGACAGTAAGACTGGCCTGGCCACAGCACTCCTCACATGCACTGGGCTCTCATTTGTCCTGTCCCTTCCCAGGAAGTCTGTACTCTCCTGACCCTTACTGAACAGTTTAGGTGCTGCACTGAAATGCAGAAATTCAAGTATGTCCACTCCCATGAGTAAGTGCAATGAATAACTGCCATGCAGAAAGAAAGAGGAGTTCTCATGTTTTGCGGCTTGAATCATCTTTTGGCTTTTTTCACCCCGTCTTACCTTTTTGCCCATTGCCTTTACAGAAACAGCTGATTGGGGAGATTAAAATGGTGACACGAGTTCTCTTCCTCTTTATACCACTGCCAATGTTCTGGGCCCTGTTTGATCAGCAGGTACAGTACAGTGTGTTGCAGGTCTGCCCACCAGCCTGGGTTTGCACCCTTGTCCTTCCAGGGTAAGACCAAAGCATTCTGGGGACACAGAGAGCCATGTCTCCTACAAGGTGTGCAGGGGCTTGCTAAGGCAGTATCCACCATCACTGCTGGCCATCCTTCTGCAGTCCACCCAGGTGTCTGGTGCAGAAGGGTGAGAAGACAGAATGTGCCCTGCCTACTGGCAGATATTAGAGGGAAGAAAAGGAATAGAAGGGAAATAAGACCTCCAGCACTGTAGTCTTGTCTGTCCCCCTGTTTTCTAGTTCCGTAGGACATCTTGAAGGCTTCACAGTTGTCTGTTTTCTCCTTAGGGATCCAGGTGGACTTTGCAAGCCACAAAAATGAATGCTGATTTTGTAAGTACTTAATGTTACCAGGGCTGGTAAGACTAGTAGTAACATCACTGCTCTTGCTTTTTAACCAGAGTCTTACATACTAAGAGCATCTGCTTGATACGTCTGGGTGAGTTGCACTTTTGGTGATTAGAAGTGAGAGGTTCTGTGCAGCCGTGTTCAGTTCAACACAGCACATGTTGGCTGGGGAGCCATCAGCAGCCGGCAAGGTCAGGAGTGCTGACCTACTGACAGCTGGTTGCTCTGTGACCTTGAGTGGATAGGGATTACAGCCTGCTATCCCCACTGAAGACAGAGATGTTGGGGAAAGTTCACACATTCCTTATAACGTGTAACTAGAGCTACTGTAGTTTTACATTTCTGCTCTGGCTTTCTTGGCAATACATTAATGAGTCCTCTTAAAACGAGCAGGAATCGTGTGTTGTATAGGGTAGAGATGTGATGAGGATTAACTAGTATGCATAAAGTTCTTCAAAGATGTGAATGGTAAATGGTACAGGGTGCAATGGCAGATAAATTTGGATCACCTGTCTGCCTGAACATGCCACTGTACAGGGCTGGTTTCCAGACATACAGGTTTTAACAGGCCATCTGTATCTTAGTTGTGAATGCTCACATCAGAATTTAGGATTGTAAATGCCCATTTTCAATTTTAAAATTGACCTGAAGCCCCAAATTTGAACCCTTCTATGTCACTCTTGTTAAAAATTGGGCTTTCAGCGTGTGGTAGTCGTAAGGCTTAATTAATTCAGATAGGCAGGAAAAAGACTACAACTTTGTATTTATCCACCACAGAAATACAAAGCAATGAAAATTCATGCAGTCTTTGTGACGTGTATTTAAAAAACTTTCTCTGCTGTTTGCACACTTACATTTGGTGATCCATCAGCAGCAGATCTAAGGATCACCAGCTGCCACTCATTAAACTCTCCCTTGTGGAGAAGGACATATTCAGGGCTCTTTTGTCACACCACCTTGAGTAGACTTTTGGCTTGTAATTCAATCTTATCCACCCTCCACTGGTTAGCTGTCCCAACTCATGGAGGTGAGAATTAACTGCAACACTGGGGTGATCCCACATTTTCTTGGAAAGATAGAATCATAGAATAGTTAGAGTTGGAAAGGACCTTAAGTTCATCCAGTTCCAGCCCCCCTGCCATGGGCAGGGACACCTCACACTAAACCATGTCACCCAAGGCTCTGTCCAGCCTGGCCTTGAACA